>CM039511.1:25208554-25228419 GCA_022432975.1 Begonia masoniana
TTCACCACACGTCATCCTCAGACTGTAGGTCAGACAGGAGAGGACGACCTCAGATTCTGGCGGAATAGGCTAGAGCATGTGTGCTGGAGAGTTTCAGGGATCGTGGCAGCAGGTATTGCCAGAATGATCGAGTTCTCTTTAATAAAGCTTCAGGTACTATACGTATTGCTCCGTATGAAGCCTTATATGGTCGAAAGTGTAGATCTCCGCCTCGTATTGTTTTTTAAAAGTAGGCGGCTTTGTGTGTAGGATATAGAAGTTATTGGTTATGGTTTGGTTGTATAGTGGTTAGCTCGGAGAAAATGTGATTTTCGATAGTTGTATTTATATGGGTCACATTTGGATGATGTTAGGAGTTTCCGTTACGTATGTCTGACATCAATAGGTTTGATGATTTTGGTTATGGTTTTGAGATGAAAATGGTGTTTATGTTCGATGTTGTGTAGTGGAATAGGTTGAATTGTATTTGGTGATTTTAGGCATTTAAATCTGTAAGGATATACTTGATTTTTAGAGTGATCCATGCAGTTAGTTTTCATGAAATTTGAATGTGTATAGACTAAGTGTCGTGTCGTGTTTTGGGTAACTGATAAAGTCAAGAAATGCATATAGGTGGATGAGTTATTATGTAAAATTTGATTGAGTGTTGTGGAATGAAAAGAAAATAAGAAGTGTGGTGTGCAGGGAATGGAGAAGGAAGAAGGCAACTGTAATATCCGGCTCGTACGGATTTTGAAAATATTATTATTATATTATATATGACATTTTTGTAAATATGTCAAATCAGGTCCGTTTTACGAAGAGAAAGCGTCATGACGATCCTAACAATTAATAGGGATTTTAAAGAAATTTAGAGAATTTTCAGAATAATATCGATATATTCCGAGTAAATACGCTTTTCGTAATATAGTTTTAGTAAAAATAGTAAACGAGGTCCGATTTGCGAACGGACAGTTTTAATAGAACCCAGATAATAAGTTGGATTTATTGGCGAAATAAGAAATTCGAAATGGTCGGAAAAACGATAAACGAGGATTAATTAATCGTTAGTTTTATTATTATTATTATTATTATTATTATTATTATTATTATTAAATAAATAAAAACAAAAACAACACATTGTGTTGTTTCTTCACCGCGACCCGAGCACCCGCGACGAACGACGAACGCGAACGGCGAGCGGCATCCTTCCGACGACGACGCGGCTCCGACGACGAGCAGACTCCGGCGAGCTGAAGCCAGAGTTCGGCTCGACATTTCCGCGCAAAAACCCGATCGAAAACCGGTGAGTTTATTCCCTGTTCTTGCTCGATTTCTGGCCGGGATTGGCGAGCTCTGTTGAGCTCCGATCGCCGACCCTTTGTGGCTGTTCTCGGCGTAGTCTTGCCGAGGTTCAAGTCGGCAATGATTGCCGAGCGTTGGTGTGCCCAATTTGGGCCGAAAACAGGGAATCCCGAATTGGGGATTTCGGGTTTTCGGTGAATAACATCTAAATTTTGGTTAGTTTATGTTAATTAGGTATAAGAGGGATTGATTGGTGAGAAAATTAGTGTGAATTGATGAAAAATCGAAATGGGGGAATTTCCCGGGTTAGGGCAGTTCGGGTTTTGCTGCAATTGACCTATCTACGGTCGATTGTTTTAAAATTACTTTTGGCAGATTAAAATAGGTTGTTAGTGGAGCGCGTGGCCGCTGGAATCGTTCGATTCCGATAACCGACGCGAAAGTTACGCGCGTTCGAAGTTTCGGGTCGGTTTTTACCGAACCCAAATTAGGGTCCGAAATTGATAGGTTTATAGTAATTAACGATATAAAGGACGTATTGAACGTTATTGGACGAAGTTTGATCAATTCGTGAAAAAAGTTTAAAATCCGAGAATTTTAGGATTTTCAGAAAAGCTCGTAAATTGAGAATTTAGGTGCCGGGCGTGAATTGTTCAAATAAATAGCTCGATAAATTGGATTAGAACTTTAAGGAATTTCTTTAGTTAAGGTTTTTGACAATTTGGACGTTTATTAACTCAAACGCGTTTTAACGTCAATTCTTGTAAATTGCTTAGGTAAACAGTGCTCGTGGACGAAGCTTGGATTGCAGCGTGCACGAGGTAAGTTTTCGTGACTTACTTTGACCCAAAGGTCTGCACCATACTCCGTCGTCGTCTCGAGAATACTCGAGGAACTGTTTGTTTTATGTTATTCTGGTTGGGTAGTTAGGTTAGTTGTTTATAGGTTATGTTATATTGTCTGTTGATATGTATGTTGTTTGTTTACTTTCCGTTGATTAACTGTTCATGCATCACGTGTTTTAAATGTCATGAAAACGAATTTCCGCACGACGTTTTAAAGTAAATGCAAAGAAAGAATGACCCTTCGGTATATAGTTTAAATGGCCCATCGGTATACAGTTTATAGTAAAGTAAAGTAAAGAAATCGGTATATAGTTTATAGCAAAGCAAAGTAAAGCAATCGGTATACAGTTTAAATGACCCTTCGGTATACAGTTTAAATGACCCTTCGGTATACAGTTTAAATGACCCTTCGGTATACAGTTTAAATGACCCTTCGGTATATAGTTTAAATGGCCCATCGGTATACAGTTTATAGTAAAGTAAAGTAAAGAAATCGGTATATAGTTTATAGCAAAGCAAAGTAAAGCAATCGGTATACAGTTTAAATGACCCTTCGGTATACAGTTTAAATGACCCTTCGGTATACAGTTTAAATGACCCTTCGGTATATAGTTTAAATGGCCCATCGGTATACAGTTTATAGCAAAGCAAAGTAAAGCAATTGGTATACAGTTTATAGCAAAGCAAAGTAAAGAAATCGGTATATAGTTTATAGCAAAGCAAAGTAAAGAAATCGGTATACAGTTTATAGCAAAGCAAAGCAAAGCAAATTAATAAATGAATCTGTATCTGTATTTAAATCTGAGCATGTTTTCTGAATGGCATACGCACGCATGCATTTGCATTTACTAGAGCTTACTGAGATTTTTATCTCATAGATGTCTGTATGGTGTAGGTGTTTACGTGGAAACAGGTGAGGACGAGCTTCCTCCTCCTGAGGCATGAGGCAGTTGACGGAGGATGGGTTGCGGTGGTGTGTTGCGCAGTCGAGGTTCATCTGACCCGTGGGGACGTATGTATAGGTTTTGAGGGTCTTCTTGGGGTATTTTGGGTTTATGAATTGTAAAGATATTTTAGGATGTTAGGTAATGACATTTGTTTTGAAATTCTGGAACTGTTTGGCTGTTTAAATTAAATGTTATGAAAATGTTTTGAAATGTTTTTAGGTTGTTATGGATGGGCTGTTGGTAAACTGAATAGAACATATTAGGATGCTTGGTCTGGTAGATGATAGGTTTATGTTTTGATGTTTGAAACGTTTTAAAATGTATTCTGGAACTGCTTGGTATTTGTTTTGAAAACAGGAGGATTTGAATAGTTTTAAACGTAACCACGCAGTTTGTTTTCATGAAAACGTGTTTTATTTAACTATGTCCCGAGTCGTTTCGAGTGAGAGTATAGAGCGGTTATACGTTGAATTGTATTGTGAAAAGTATGATTGTTATGTAGGCAAAATTTGTATTATGAAATGGTATAGAAGGGCGTTAGGGTGTAAGATGTTGAAGTTATATTTAGGTGATAAAAGAAAGAAGAATTGTTTTAAACGTTTTATTAATTTGTTTTCCACTTAAATATTAAGTATAAAGGAAAAAGAAAAATTTCGTACGGGAAATTAGGAATAGATTAAGGGTCGTTACAGTTATGGTATCAGAGCCCCCGGGTTTTAAAATCGATTCTGTAGACTGCTCGACTGCACAGCCACTACGCGGACATCCTTCATCAACTGTAAGTCTGTTTACAGTTTTATTTGATTTTGTTTCTTAGAGATTATTTGTTTTAAATTTTATAGGAGTTTTATAGATATGGTTCGAGGAAGGGATCCTAGAGACGACGCGATGGATCGACTTACGAAATTGTTGGACCGCCAGTCTCAGCATATGGACCGGCAAGCACAACAAATTACGGACTTGGTGAACCGAGAGAATCAGAGGGCCCAAGACTTGGTAGTTCCTGGTAATCAGGGTATGCAAAAGTTCCAAAGCCTGCGGCCTCCAGTATTCGACGGTCAATCGTCGGATCCGACACGTGCCGAGGAATGGATCCGGGTGATGGAAGATATGCTGAGTTATGCAGAGGTCGGCAACGGGAGCAAGGTGGCTTATGCTACCTTTCACTTGGCGATGGATGCCCGTTTCTGGTGGGACTCGATCAAGTCGACGACGGATGTATCAGTTATGACTTGGGATCGGTTCAAGTTTCTATTCTTCGATAAGTATTTCAGCCGCACAGTGAGAGTGGCCAAGAGGAATGAGTTCACGCAGCTGAAACAAACCGGTTCAGTTGCAGAGTATATCCGGAAGTTTGAGGCCTTGTCGCGATTTGCACCTCGCCTTGTCAGCGATAACGAGGAGAAGGTACACCAGTTTATGGAGGGCCTTAATTCAGAGATCCGGATGCACGTTGTTGTATCAGGTATTATCGATGTACCATATTCTGACATCACAGCTAGGGCTTTGGATATTGAGGCCGCCAGAGCTACTTGTGTTAGACCGAGGGAGCTGGCTAAGGGCTTCTTTCGTGAGCTCCATCCTCAGACCCAGAATCAAGACTGGCAGCCGAGAGCACAGCAACAGCAACAACAACAAAGAGACGTTAAAAGGCCTCTAGAGGGAGGCAACGATCGAGGGAAAGGCAAGCAGGTACAAGGTGCTTCTCGGTTACCTCTTTGCCCTAAATGTCAGAGGGAGCACAGGGGACAGTGCAGAGTAGGCATGAATGTGTGCTATTGGTGTGGAGAACCAGGCCATTTTGTTAAAGACTGCCCAAATCGAGGTCGAGATCAATCAGGCAGAGATCAACATGGCATGGATCAAAGAAAAGTTGTACCGAGGGTCTTTGCATTCATCGAGCCTGACAACGCCGACGATGGGGCCCAGCCTTCTACAATTGCAGGTATTATTTTTTTTTATATTACCTGTACATCGGTATGCATATGATAGATAAAATATTTAGAACTGAAATTAGTAAGGAAGAGAATAATAGATGAGTAAGATGAATTACTAGGCAAACCCCGAAGAGAAGACAATAGGACACACATATAACAATAAACGCCATATAGAAGTATCGTTCTACGTTAGTAGGATTAGTTCGATTTAATCAACGAAGTTTGTGCACTTAAGGTTTAGTAATAATTAGAGTGAATTTATGGCAGAAATCTTGTGATTCAATTGTGCTTAGAGTTGACAAGGAATTGAGTTAAACAAATGAGTGTAGCGTATGTAGTAAAGGAAAGTCAATTAGTGACTTAGCGATAGAACTCATAAAGGTAGTTCAGAGTGAGACAAGATGGTTAAATGATCATCGCTACAATGGGACAAAGATCCTAAGTGGTTAGCGACTTTAGCTTCTGGTTTGACCCATCGAGACAAGGTATTCTAAGGACATCGTTGTAAAGTGTAGCAACACAAAAAAATTAATTGAGAATTTATTAGGAACCGCGAGGTGCCCAAGGAAGTGTACGGTTTGGATACTGTTGATGGGGAAGTTCTGTGGGCACATTACTAGGGAAATGTACACTCGGGAAACTAGAGTTAAGGCCAACAAAATGATTTGTGAGGGTAGTTTTGCAACTCTGATGTTTATAAAGAAATTGTTATGACCAATAGGTGAATAAGGTTGGAGTGTAATAGAGATTTAGCGTTAGAATAAATAATTTGAGAAGGCTTCGAGAGCGTGAAGTAATTAAGTACGTGTTCGATAGACACAAGATTTAAGGAAGTTAGAAACAAAAGGGACTTAATTCGCGGAATTGAAGTTGAAAATAAAGGGGAGTTTGGATTGCAACTTGGGTGTTGTTATGAGTCCTTGAACGATGGTCAACGCGAATGATGTCGGAAAGTTGAAGTTATTGCGAGGATTGAGGATAAGAGACAATCTTTAGTAGAAACAAATTAATAAGTGAGAGAGAGTTTAATGTTTGGGTGGCTAAATGCAAACCAACGCGTGCTCAGGACGTCAGGTGACAGGTACACAGTTAGAGGTTATTTGATCAAGACTTAGAGATTTGGTACAATTTGATGCGTAAACTGAAAATGAAGACTATGATTAGGAAGTTAATGTAGGAACTCGGCTGGTGTGTATCCCGATTATGGGTAGGATTGAAGGAATTCCGTTAAAAATATGGGTTACAGTCCAGAAATTGGAGGAGATTGAAGGCATTCAATTTGACTGGCGTTAGGAAGCCTAGGTATAGTTCTGACCTAAAGGGACAGCAGAAGAAAGACGTTGATAAAGAATGAATTTTGAAGTTATTAATACTAAGAGATTTAATTAGCGAGTGGTTAAGTGAAAGTTGAAAGTTGGTACATTCGCAAGTGTTGAAGTGACAAATATGTTGTCGGGTTAATTAATTGAGATTTGAGAGTTTGGATTATGCTTAGTACGTGAGAGAGGACGTGTGCGATCAAATCGAAAGTAAGAAATACGAATTTGGGGCCTATGTTGGAGAATATAGTAGGATGTTGGTTTAGAACCACGAAAAAGGACCGTAAGTACAGACGATTAACCAAAGTAAAGATGCCACGAGACAGGAGACGTTAATGTCAAGAACTATAAGCTGTGGCAAATTTTGTGGACAAAATTCTGAATAAGGAGGGTAGAATGTAATATCCGGCTCGTACGGATTTTGAAAATATTATTATTATATTATATATGACATTTTTGTAAATATGTCAAATCAGGTCCGTTTTACGAAGAGAAAGCGTCATGACGATCCTAACAATTAATAGGGATTTTAAAGAAATTTAGAGAATTTTCAGAATAATATCGATATATTCCGAGTAAATACGCTTTTCGTAATATAGTTTTAGTAAAAATAGTAAACGAGGTCCGATTTGCGAACGGACAGTTTTAATAGAACCCAGATAATAAGTTGGATTTATTGGCGAAATAAGAAATTCGAAATGGTCGGAAAAACGATAAACGAGGATTAATTAATCGTTAGTTTTATTATTATTATTATTATTATTATTATTATTATTATTAAATAAATAAAAAACAAAAACAACACATTGTGTTGTTTCTTCACCGCGACCCGAGCACCCGCGACGAACGACGAACGCGAACGGCGAGCGGCATCCTTCCGACGACGACGCGGCTCCGACGACGAGCAGACTCCGGCGAGCTGAAGCCAGAGTTCGGCTCGACATTTCCGCGCAAAAACCCGATCGAAAACCGGTGAGTTTATTCCCTGTTCTTGCTCGATTTCTGGCCGGGATTGGCGAGCTCTGTTGAGCTCCGATCGCCGACCCTTTGTGGCTGTTCTCGGCGTAGTCTTGCCGAGGTTCAAGTCGGCAATGATTGCCGAGCGTTGGTGTGCCCAATTTGGGCCGAAAACAGGGAATCCCGAATTGGGGATTTCGGGTTTTCGGTGAATAACATCTAAATTTTGGTTAGTTTATGTTAATTAGGTATAAGAGGGATTGATTGGTGAGAAAATTAGTGTGAATTGATGAAAAATCGAAATGGGGGAATTTCCCGGGTTAGGGCAGTTCGGGTTTTGCTGCAATTGACCTATCTACGGTCGATTGTTTTAAAATTACTTTTGGCAGATTAAAATAGGTTGTTAGTGGAGCGCGTGGCCGCTGGAATCGTTCGATTCCGATAACCGACGCGAAAGTTACGCGCGTTCGAAGTTTCGGGTCGGTTTTTACCGAACCCAAATTAGGGTCCGAAATTGATAGGTTTATAGTAATTAACGATATAAAGGACGTATTGAACGTTATTGGACGAAGTTTGATCAATTCGTGAAAAAAGTTTAAAATCCGAGAATTTTAGGATTTTCAGAAAAGCTCGTAAATTGAGAATTTAGGTGCCGGGCGTGAATTGTTCAAATAAATAGCTCGATAAATTGGATTAGAACTTTAAGGAATTTCTTTAGTTAAGGTTTTTGACAATTTGGACGTTTATTAACTCAAACGCGTTTTAACGTCAATTCTTGTAAATTGCTTAGGTAAACAGTGCTCGTGGACGAAGCTTGGATTGCAGCGTGCACGAGGTAAGTTTTCGTGACTTACTTTGACCCAAAGGTCTGCACCATACTCCGTCGTCGTCTCGAGAATACTCGAGGAACTGTTTGTTTTATGTTATTCTGGTTGGGTAGTTAGGTTAGTTGTTTATAGGTTATGTTATATTGTCTGTTGATATGTATGTTGTTTGTTTACTTTCCGTTGATTAACTGTTCATGCATCACGTGTTTTAAATGTCATGAAAACGAATTTCCGCACGACGTTTTAAAGTAAATGCAAAGAAAGAATGACCCTTCGGTATATAGTTTAAATGGCCCATCGGTATACAGTTTATAGTAAAGTAAAGTAAAGAAATCGGTATATAGTTTATAGCAAAGCAAAGTAAAGCAATCGGTATACAGTTTAAATGACCCTTCGGTATACAGTTTAAATGACCCTTCGGTATACAGTTTAAATGACCCTTCGGTATACAGTTTAAATGACCCTTCGGTATACAGTTTAAATGACCCTTCGGTATATAGTTTAAATGGCCCATCGGTATACAGTTTATAGTAAAGTAAAGTAAAGAAATCGGTATATAGTTTATAGCAAAGCAAAGTAAAGCAATCGGTATACAGTTTAAATGACCCTTCGGTATACAGTTTAAATGACCCTTCGGTATACAGTTTAAATGACCCTTCGGTATATAGTTTAAATGGCCCATCGGTATACAGTTTATAGCAAAGCAAAGTAAAGCAATTGGTATACAGTTTATAGCAAAGCAAAGTAAAGAAATCGGTATATAGTTTATAGCAAAGCAAAGTAAAGAAATCGGTATACAGTTTATAGCAAAGCAAAGCAAAGCAAAGTAATAAATGAATCTGTATCTGTATTTAAATCTGAGCATGTTTTCTGAATGGCATACGCACGCATGCATTTGCATTTACTAGAGCTTACTGAGATTTTTATCTCATAGATGTCTGTATGGTGTAGGTGTTTACGTGGAAACAGGTGAGGACGAGCTTCCTCCTCCTGAGGCATGAGGCAGTTGACGGAGGATGGGTTGCGGTGGTGTGTTGCGCAGTCGAGGTTCATCTGACCCGTGGGGACGTATGTATAGGTTTTGAGGGTCTTCTTGGGGTATTTTGGGTTTATGAATTGTAAAGATATTTTAGGATGTTAGGTAATGACATTTGTTTTGAAATTCTGGAACTGTTTGGCTGTTTAAATTAAATGTTATGAAAATGTTTTGAAATGTTTTTAGGTTGTTATGGATGGGCTGTTGGTAAACTGAATAGAACATATTAGGATGCTTGGTCTGGTAGATGATAGGTTTATGTTTTGATGTTTGAAACGTTTTAAAATGTATTCTGGAACTGCTTGGTATTTGTTTTGAAAACAGGAGGATTTGAATAGTTTTAAACGTAACCACGCAGTTTGTTTTCGTGAAAACGTGTTTTATTTAACTATGTCCCGAGTCGTTTCGAGTGAGAGTATAGAGCGGTTATACGTTGAATTGTATTGTGAAAAGTATGATTGTTATGTAGGCAAAATTTGTATTATGAAATGGTATAGAAGGGCGTTAGGGTGTAAGATGTTGAAGTTATATTTAGGTGATAAAAGAAAGAAGAATTGTTTTAAACGTTTTATTAATTTGTTTTCCACTTAAATATTAAGTATAAAGGAAAAAGAAAAATTTCGTACGGGAAATTAGGAATAGATTAAGGGTCGTTACAGCAACGCTATGGAATTCAGATTCCAGAGCGGTTGTCGATCGATCGCCAAAAGGGGCGATCGATCGGATGACGTTTATGGATGATTTTGTCTAAGTTAGAAAGTCTTCTGGTAAAGGGCAACATCGACCGATTTTAGTCGGGGTCGATATCCATAGAGAAGATCTCGGTCGAAGTCATCGACCATTTTTAGTGAAGTGTTCGGTCGAGAACAACGACCGATTTTAGTCGGGGTCGATATCCATAGAGAAGATCTCGGTCGAAGTCATCGTCCATTTATAGTGAAGTGTTCGGTCGAGAACGTCGACCGATCTTATTACTGAGGCCACATCGACCGAATTTAGTCAATGTTGATTGTCGACCCCCCACTGTTCACTTTGATGAAACCCGAGAGGAAGTATTGTCTGCCGAATGTAAAACGTCGACCGGTCTCATACAGAGGCCACATCAACTGATCTCATACAAAAGCCACGTCGACCAAATGTTAAGCGTTCTGGTTTGGACATCGACCGATTAGATGGAATGAATTCCAAAGGGATGTCGACCGATTTTAGGCAGTGTTGACCGAAACCCAGTTTTACTATTTTAGCATTATTAACTAAGTTTAATATTTATACGAAGTTTCCACATTCGAATACTCTTCCGCTAGTATGGGATTTTAGGAATTTATAAAAGGTCAAATTAGGGGACGTTACAAGTTGAGGTGAGTCATTTGTCTATGTCCGTTTTATTTTAAGGTGTCGAGTAGAAATGAAAAATTTTACGTGAAATTACGAGGTTTTAATTTAAGATTACGTCATGGCTAGTCCGTGGCGGCCTTGATCGGGTTGGGGTCGTCACAGCTAGGCCCACAAGTTGAATTAAACTTGGGACTCACGCTACTTAAACCTAATTTCTGCGGCCACCATCCCCTTGCACCACATGATTGTTGACTTAAATAATGTTTAAGTCTAACGATGTTTTTGATGATGTGTTTTAAGATGTAATTTGATTAAATTAAATATATGAGATTAATGAATTATGCATATGAGATTAATAAGTTGATTAATAAATTAAATATTGACCTCATCATAAATTTCTCTAGCTTTTACGTGGAAATGCCTTTTGAAAAGGGTATTTTAGTTGCCTAACAAATCTGGTTAAGTGTTCAAGGTTTGATAGCAAAACAAGGCTGAAACTGATAAAGTACTGCATATCCACTGAAGTAGAAGAGAAGACTTCTACCGCTAGCAAAATGACAAAGTTTACATCTACTGCTGGCAGAGTCTTCCTAAGTTTACTTCTACCGTTAGCAAAACGACAAAGTTTACTTCTACCGCTAGCAAAACGACAAAGTTTACATCCACCGCTGGTACGTCAAAGGCGACATCCACCGCTGGTTCTTCAAATGCAACATCCACCGCTGAACAGTATCTTTCGGCTGTATAGCAAAGAATGCCATCTACCTGCAGAAGAAAGACGTTGACCACTTACATCTACCAATGGCAGTTCAAGCATTGTAAAGATACATCTACCGATGGAAGTTCACTTACTTTTTTTCGCCAACATTGATATTTAAAATACCGCGAAGCAACAGTGACACTCGTCCAGAGCTTTAACTCCAGACCATTAATGGCGACGAACGAAAGCGACTTCAGAACGCAACGGCTAGTTGTCTATGTACGAATGTTTCTCCAACAGATATTTCCATATTCAGATGAGAAGCCTTCAATATCTGAAGCCGATTACAGACAGAGTATATATAAAAGAAAGAAGCTCGGGAAAAGAACTTTTTACTGAAATTCTCTCTGAACCCTAATACGCAAAAAGACTTAGTGATACTCTATTATTCTTCCTACACCTCTCATCAATTTAACTGGAGATTTGATATTTGTGAGAGTGTAGTCTGTGTTGTAAATCTTTATCCATTCTGTTAAAGTGTGAAGGCAGTGGATTGTCGCCTGTGAAGAAAAATCTTGAGTTGTAAAAGACAATAGATCGACGCTCGGTAGGTTCGATTTTGTTTTCTCGTGAGGAGAAGAAAAGAATCTTCAAGGGGGACCTTGGAGCGTGGACGTAGGCAAGTTTGGCCGAACCACGTTAAAAACTACGGTGTCAAATTTCTCTCTATCTTTTACTTTGTTTTTGCCTGTGTGTTTGCTGTTAATTTAGTAATTGCATACAAGAGAGAAAACGATTAGATTAAGAAAATAATTTTTAATAAGTCTAATTTAGCCCCCTCTTAGACAATACGATCCTACAATTGGTATCAGAGCAAGGTGAAACATTGTCTAAGTTTTTTTTTAATAGTCTGTGATATATATTTACAATGGCATTCAACACAAACACCTCACACATTGAGGGTCAGTCCATCTCCAAGCCACCTTTGTTTGATAGCAGTGACTATGTTTACTGGAAGGCAAGAATGAGAATATTCATTCAAGCCATGGACTATGAATTATGGAACATTATAGAAAATGGTCCATTTAAAGCCATGAAAACTGAAAATGGAATTAGTATTCCTAAGGACTCTTATGAATAAACTGAGTCCGATAAGAGGAACCTCAGTCTAAATGCTAAAGCAATAAATATACTATACTGTGCACTGAACAGAGATGAGTTCAATCGAGTTCAGGGGTGTGATAGTGCACAAGAGATATGGCATCTGTTAGAAGTCACACATGAGGGAACAAACCAAGTTAAGGAGAGTAAACTAAGTATGCTTGTGCATGAGTATGAACTTTTTTCAATGGAAAAAGAAGAGTCTATTTCATCTATGTTTACTCGATTCACTAACATCACTAATGGCCTAAAAGTTCTTGGTAAGATTTACACAAGTGAAGGACAAGTAAGGAAAATTCTGAGATGCCTACCGAGAGCATTACAACCAAAAGTGATAGTCATACAAGAGGCTAGGGATCTCAAAGTGCTCAAACTTGAAGAGCTCATTGGCTCTCTGATGACTCATGAGATAACCATGAGAACCAATGACAAGGAATATCTCAAAGAGAAAGAGATCAGCAAAAAGAAGGATATAGCACTTAAGGCTTCCTCGAGAAAACAAGATGACTCTGAGGAAGAAGATGAAGATGAGGACATTGCTCTTATTACCAGAAGATTCAACAAGTTCCTCCAGAGAAAAAAGATGCATGGGAGGAAATTCTCTAGAGGAGAAAAGCCTCAAAATGAGAAGGAGATAACCTGTTTTGAATGCGGGAAGCCAGGACATATCAAGGCCGAATGTCCTCAAGCAAAGAAAGGCCCCAAGAAATTCAAGAAGAGGGCAATGAAGGCCACATGGGATGATAGTGAGAGTGACACTTCCTCAGAAGATGAGGAAGTAGCCAACCTGTGCTTCATGGAACATGAAAATGAGGTTAGTGTTTCCTCTAGTGATAGTGAAACTGAGGATGGAGACTTAATTGATGCTTTTAATGATCTAGTAAAGTAATTTGGGATGCTAAAAACTAAATACAATCTTCTAAAAAGGACAATGCAGGTTTAGTAAAAAAGCATGCAAAAGAAGTTGACTCACATGAAAATGAAATTAGTGATCTGAAAAGTAAAAATGAAATCTTAAATAATATTGTTCTGAAATTTACTAACGGTAGTAAGAACTTAAATATTCTATTAGGTAGTCAAAGAGTAACTTTTGATAGAGCAGGCCTAGGATATGAAAAATTTAATAAAAAGAAAGTATATAAAAATTTCTTTGTTAAATCAACTACCTGCCATGCATGTAATGAAATAGGACATAAATCATATGAATGTCCTTTGAAATTTAGCAGGAAATCAAGCAATAAACTTCAATGGGTTCCTAAGGGAACCAGACCTAACTTTAGGACCCAAAAGGTTTGGGTACCAAAGAAGACAACTTGATCTTCTGTTTTGCAGGTTGACTGTTCTCCTTGGAAAAACCAGTGGTAGCTTGACAGTGGATGCTCGAGGCATATGACGGGAGACTCAACCAAATTTGCTGTTGTCAACAAGAAAAAAGGAAACGTCACTTATGGTGGAAACCAAAATGGTAATATTGTTAGCATCGGTAACATAGGTAACTGCTCTAACCCCATCATTGAAAATGTTTTATTATTTGAAGGGTTAAAGCACAATCTGTTAAGCATCAGTCAGCTATGTGATAAGAGATATAAAGTATCATTTAAATCTGATGCTTGTGTGATTAAAGATAGTCTGAATAGCAAAATTCTGTTCAAATGCTATAAAAAAGAAAATGTTTATATTATTGATTTAGAAAACTTTGAACGAACTGATGAAAAATGTCTTGCTGTGAAATCTATTGGCAGATAGTTGGACTTGGCATAGGAGACTAGGACACGTAGGGATGGATACCTTAGCTAAGATTACTAAGAATAATTTAGTTAGAGGGATTCCTAAGAGATCCTTTGAGAAGGATAAGGTCTGTGAAGCTTGTTAAATGGGCAAGTAGATCAAAAGCTCCTTTGCATCAAAGAATGCAATCTCTACTTCTAAGCCTCTCCAACTTCTTCGCATGGACCTCTTCGGTCCTTCTAATGTAGCCAGCTTAGGAGGTAGATTCTATACTTTTGTCATTGTAGATAATTTCTGTTGGTTCACATTGGTATTCTTTCTTAAGTCCAAAGATGAAACCTTTGATACTTTCTCTAGCGTTAGGAAAAAAGTTCAAAATGAAAAGGAACTCACCATAGTTGTTATTCGTAGTGATCATGGTGGAGAATTTGAAAATGAAAAATTTGAACTCTTGTGCCTCAAGTATGGAATTGAGCACAACTTTTCCTCTCCTAGAACCCCTCAACAAAATGGTGTTGTTGAGAGGAAAAATAGGTCTCTCCAAGAGCTTGCTAGGACCATGCTTAATGAGAACTCTCTTCCAAAGTATTTCTGGGCAGAAGCTGTTTCAACAGCTTGTTATGTGCTTAATCGGGTCTCCATAAGACCTATTCTTGAGAAAACACCTTATGAGCTTTGGAATGGAAGAACTCCTTCTGTTAAGTACCTTAGAGCCTTCGGCTGTAGATACTTAATTCTTAACACTAAGGATAACCTAGGAAAATTCGATTCAAAATCTGATCTTGGAATCTTTCTTGGCTATTCTCTCTCCAGTAAGGCTTATAGAGTGTTTTATAAGAGAACTCTAGTTGTAGAAGAATCTGTGCATGTCAATTTTGATGAGACTCCTCAACTTACAATCACTGTGGATGAGGAGGATACCTTAGGAAAGCAACTGGATTCTCTTTCCTTAGATAAATCTACTGTAGTCCTTCAAGGAGAAAACTCTCTAGATATTGTTCCTGTCAAGGATGAATTAGCAGCTCTGCCTAGAGATTGGAAGTATGTAAGAAATCATCATTTAGATGAAGTTTTAGGTGATCATTCCTTAGGAGTAAAGACTAGATCCTCTTTTAGGAATCTCTGTGCCAATGTGACATTTATCTCTCAAGTTGAACCTAAGAAATTCGAGGAAGCAGAGCAGGATGAAAACTGGATTATGGCTATGTAGGAAAAGTTAAACCAATTCGAAAGGAACAATGTTTGAGAACTTGTTCCAAAACCAGTTGATCATCCAATTATAGGAACAAAATGGGTGTTTAAAAACAAGATGGATAAAAGTGGCATAGTTATTAGAAATAAAGCCAGATTAGTTGCTAAAGGTTACAATCAAGAAGAAGGAATAGATTTTGAGGAAACTTTTGCACCAGTAGCTAGATTAGAGTCTATTAGGATGCTCTTAGCATATGCTTGCTACAAAAACTTCACACTCTTTCAAATGGATGTAAAGAGTGCATTTTTAAATAGTTATATCATAGAAGAAGTTTATGTAGAGCAGCCCGTAGGATTTGAAAACTATGAAAAACCTAACCATGTATACAAACTTAGGAAAGCTCTCTATGGACTTAAACAGGCTCCTAGAGCTTGGTATGATAGGTTGAAGTATTTCCTTGAGGAAAAGAAGTTCAAAAAGGGTAATACCGATTCAACCCTTTTTAGCTTGCAAAAGGACAATAATATTCTCCTTGTTCAAATCTATGTTGATGATATCATATTCGGGTCTACAAATGTTTCACTTTGTGATGAATTTGCCTCTGTTATGCAAAGTGAGTTTGAAATAAGTATGATGGGAGAGCTAAAATTCTTCTTAGGATTCCAAATTAGCCAAAAATCAGATGGTATTTTCTTCTGTCAAGAAAAATACATCAAAGATCTCTTAAAAAGATTTAGATTCGAATCCTCCAAGTCCTCTAGAACTCCCATAAGCACCACTACTAAATTGGATAAAGATGAAAATAGAACAAGTGTTGATATTAAAAAATATCGTGGTATGATTGGATCTCTGTTATACCTGACAGCTAGTAGGCCAGATATTCTCTTTAGTGTCTGTCTCTGTGCTAGATTCTAAGCTGCCCCTAAGGAATCCCACTTAAATGAAGTCAAGAGAATATTCAAATATTTGAGTGGAACTCATGATCTAGAATTGTGGTATCCTAAAGGTATCTCCTTCGAATTAGTAGGATATTCTGACTCAGACTATGCAGGAAGTCTAGTTGACAGGAAAAGCACAAGTGGAACATGTCAATTCTTAGGAGAATCTCTAGTGTCCTGGTATTCTAAGAAATAGAATTCTGTAGCACTTTCAACTGCCAACAGTGAATATATTGCTGCTGGTAGTTGTTGTGCTCAAATGCTTTGGATGAAGCAAACTCTTAAAGATTATAATCTTTTCTATTATAGGATTCTTATTCGGTGTGACAACACCAGTGCCATAAATATTTCCAAGAATCTCATCCAGCATTCTAGAACAAAGCACATCGAGGTTAGGTATCACTTCATTACAGACCATGTACAAAAAGAGGATATCACTTTGGAATTTGTCAACTCATCAGATCAATTAGCAGATATTTTTACAAAACCATTGGATGAGAAAACTTTCAATGATATAAGAATTCGTTTGGGTCTAATTAAAATTGAAAGTTTTCGAAAAACCTAAGTTTTGAGTGTTTACATCGACCACTCTTTCCTTTGGCATCGGAAGATATGCATCTTTCATTTACCGTCGGAAGATGTGTATCATCCACTATGTGTCAGAAGATATGTGTATCTATCAGGTGACACGTGTCATTTGTCACCCATCGGGCGGTATCCGTTTTACCAGTCTATCTTATAGTCGGGCGAAACCCTAAAACATTTAAACTTATTTGTTTAAGACGTTTCATCTTTTCGCGCTTAAGACGTTTCATTTTTTTTTTTCTGTTTGGTACTACAACTTCATCAATATACAAATGTTTGTGTAGTTGACTGCTTTTTACTATTTTTTTTTATAATGTCAAATGGGGAGAAAGTAGATTTGATATGGCATTGATAGTATGCATGTGTGAGCTCAATACTTTGAACTGTGTTTGAAAATTAAATTGGATTGAATGCACGTGTTGTGGGGGAGTTAGGATTATGGGGCAGAGATATTCAATCAATTTATACTTATAGTTTGTCATCATCAAAAAGGGGGAGATTGTTGACTTAAATAATGTTTAAGTCTAACGATGTTTTTGATGATGTGTTTTAAAAAGTGTATTTTGATTAAGTTAAACATATGAGATTAATGAATTATGCATATGAGATTAATAAATTAAATATTGACCTCATCATATATTTCTCTAGCTTTAACGTGGAAATGCCTTTTGAAAAGGGTATTTTAGTTGCCTAACAAATCTGATTAAGTGTTCATGTAACACCCGACAACTTCAGGCAGGTGAACTTTCTTTTAACGCAACTGAATTAACTGCCATCCATGCATACATTTCCTTAGTCAAAAATTTAGGCGCCAAAGTTTAATCAGCTCTTTTTTATAAAATTAGGTTTGGTGGCAAACTTGTAAATAGGCCTAGCTCAATAGCGTATAAATAGAAAATGGAAATCTTAAAACCTCAGAAAAACCTCCCTTAGCCGACTTTCCCCTTTCAGCCGACTCTCTTTCCCCTCAGCTCCTTTCTCTGTTCTTCCTCCAGCGATCGACTCCCTTCGGATAGCTTCCGATTCTCCAAGCTCGAGGTAAGACTTGGACAATGTGTTTACTGATTAGTCATTTGAGAGTTGATTAGAGTTTTAGATTCGGGTTTTCTGAGGAAGTTGAAGTATCATGGTAGAAATAGCAATTAACATAACATTTATGATTGTCGTAGATAAACAGTAGAAATTGTAACACCCGACATTTTGGCCAGGTGATTTTCTGACCATTTTCATTGTCACCCTCTTATTTAACCGTTATGATTTAAATTTAATGTTAAGACAAATTTATTACAAGTTGAGTAAAACTAGGTTGGGTGGCAGTTTAGTAATTAGAATTGATGGATTAGGTATTAATAGGAAATGGAAACCTTAAATCTCATTTTATTACCACTGTAGCCGACATTCCCTCTCGGCGATTTCTTCTCTCCCAAGTTCTTACTCTCGGCTACCAGAACTTTCCTCTGCCGACGACCGGTTTCGAGCTTGCTTTTCTCTGCAAATCCACACCCGAGGTATGAATTGGACAATGTAGTCATTCATTAGTAAATAGAGCTCTGTTTTCAGCTCGGCACTGAGTTCGAATTTTTTAGCAGTGGCCGAGTAGCTTAAGACTTTTTAGAATCTGAGAGTAGAAATGCCATCCCGAATCGATTCTGAATATTTTAAGTAACCAACTCGGATTTAATCAATGGTAAAACCTGTCCACCTGGTTTCGGATTTCAGACTGCAGTGTGTCAAACAGAGGAATCGGAATGACTTTAGCTATTGGATCCTAGGATGGTTTATGATTAGGACTATTAGGACTTTGTTTTAACTACTGTAATGTACATGTTTTAGGTGAAGAAGTTTAAAGGAAAGAAGCTCGGATTGCTAAGGAATCCAGGTAAGTGATTGTCTTAAGATTTCCGGCCACTAGGGCCCTACACCGCAAGGGTATTAGGAAATCATTGAGATGTTAGCTGTTGACTATGATTTGTTATTTCCACGATATGGAGAAGTGGTGTAAGTAAATGTAAAGTTTCGAGATGTTATGCTTGTTCTTATGGTATGACTTTTCTCTATGAACCTCATGTCTATGCATTATGTCCACGTTTATGATTAAGTAGAGAACATGAAAAGTAAATGTGACCATGATTAAGTGCAGAACGGGGAAAAGACTATGTTATGTATGACTCGCGAAATCTCCCACTGGTGGAGGCCGAGTTAATGATATGTATGACTCGCGAAATCTCCCACTGGTGGAGGCCGAGTTAATGATATGTACGACTCGCGAAATCTCCCACTGGTGGAGGCCGGGTTAAAGATATGTATGGCTCGCGAATTCTCCCACTGGGGAGGCCGAGTGATGTATCATGATTGCCGCGATAGGCAAATGATTATGTATGACTGCCGCGATAGGCAAATGACTATGTACCCTGTCTTCCTCCCCTCGTTCCCTGCCTTAATACATGACATGTAAATGATAAAGATGAACATGAATGAGGAACGGTTTATGAACTTATGTCTCTTTAAATTGTGTACTCATGTATATCTGTCAGCATGCATTCCTTACTAAGCATTAGGCTTATAGTTAAACCTTATGGTGTAGGTGAAGAAGGTTCAGGTGAGGATGTTATGTTCAAAGAGGATGCTCAAGGTGACAGTGCGGGACTGGAGAGGCGATTTATGACCCCTGGTTAAGACTCTTATGTTACAGTATATTAAAGGATATGGTAGTTTAAGTAGGATGAGATTATTTTAAAACGTTGAGCTTTGAAACTGTCTAGTGGATCACTGAGTCAGGGAATGATTATATAGATTATAAATGATCTGTTGCATAAGTCTTCCGTTATATGCATTTGGATGAGTTGTGTTTTCTTCCAGTTGGAAGGAGTCCTTGATGATTTAGTGTTCTCTACCGTAGGACGGAAGCTGGATGAGGCAATCTTCCGGTTGACGTCATCGGCAGACGCTGTTAAGTCTTGAAAAAGACTTATTATACACTCATTTGGATGTGCAAATGATAGGAAAAATGTACTGAAAAGAATGTTGAAACGACGTTTTAAAACAATATTGGAGCAATGCCACAGCATTGTAGT
>CM039511.1:25228519-25317012 GCA_022432975.1 Begonia masoniana
TGGCTGGATTGATAATAGGATTTTAGGGTGGTTGGTTAGTTGGGTCATTTGCTATGGTATTTTGATGAAAACTCCCGCTGCGTATAGTCCCCCCCCGAAATTGATGAATGGGATGATGTTAAATAGATCTCTATGGTAAATACTGAGCTTGTGAATAGGTATATTTGGTGGAGATAAGTTATAGGGATAATGCCCATTTTTCTAGCGGAAAGGTTGGATTAGCGTTATGGTCATTTTTTGTTCCATTTTTTGTAAAAGGGACTCATCGGACGATTTTAGTCAGTGAGAACTTCGAATTGTTTTAGTCGGTGAGAAAACTTAAGAGATTTTAGTAGTAGGTAAACATCGACGATTTAGTCAGTGAGAAAAATATAACGATTGTAGTCACGTGAGAACATCAAGATTTTAGTCAATATTGTTTCATGCGGAGGTTTCCTCATGCATTAAGTCTCCACTGAAGAAGCTAAGGTCATTAAACGAGAGGAAAAAATAACAAATAGAATAAAAACTTAAAATTTTATGGGAATGTACGACCGGCCTTAAGTTAAGATTAGTCACGGCAATGCACGTGGCGGCCATGAACGGATGGGTTGTCACAGAGTAAGTCTTGGAGTAGTGGGTTAAGTTAATAATGAAATAAAATGAAGAGAGTGAAGCGGAAAGAGATGTCGACGTTTGGGGGGGTGAGAAGTGGGTTACTTTATAAAATTTAAAAATTTGGTGGAAAAAATTTAAAGAGGAAAAGTTAGATATTTGAAAAAATGAAATGTGGGTTAGAAAGACAAAAGGTAGGATCATCTTCTTCCTCCCTCTCACGAAAATTTCCCGCCCTGGGAGAGCTATTTCTGCCAACTATAATATTTTGAGTTTAAGCATCATACCTGTTCATGCATACACGTTTCTGGAAAACCCTGTAAATATTTTCAGCACCGGATTTGAAGTTAAGAAAGATAAAACTTGTAATGTAATGTATGGTTAAGTGTGGACGAGGACTGACATCCTGTCATGTACTCCTGTTATATCCTGTTGTGACATGTACTCCTATTGCGCCAGCTCTTCCTCCCACTTATACCTTTCTGTCCAGTGAAACGTAAATGTAATGTAATATTTATGTATTTGAAAATGTTCATGCACAGCATATGCATCACTGTATTTCATGTTCTTACTGAGCTCTAGGCTCATAGTTGAACTCCCTGTTATAGGTACGGATCCCTCAGATGAGGACTTTGTGCCTCAAGCTGATGAGTTGATGTAGTTGGCAGATCGAGCTCACGGGGATTGGTTGCTGCAGTCAGACAAATGTTATTCCTGTGAGAATGTGTTTTCTTTAAAGTCATGTCAAGTTCTGTACAATCCTTTGAGATTTTAAAATATTTGGAAGTGTATGTCAAGTTTCGTGTAGTTCTTGAAAATTCTGGATAATGTATAGGTTTTTGGCATTGATGTTTTAAAACCAGTTGAATGTATTTTGAAATATTCTGGAACTGTTTGGAATCTTTCCTTTCAGGTTGTGCATGGATTGTCTCGAGTTTTAGAGCTATCCATGCAGTTTGTTTTCTTGAACCTCTGTCATGTTTTCTAACTTCTGTCATGTTATCATACATGTTTTAAAACTGTGTTTTGAATCGGGTTTTGAGGGTTTGAAGTTTTATGTCTTCCGTCCTTGTGCCTTCTGTTTATAAGTTCTTTTGTTAAATGTTGTCTATTCTACCTTTCAGTCTCTGTCTTTTGAGTTTTCAAGTATTTGGCTAAGTGTTAGTCGTCCACGCCTTCAGTAAAACAGTTGTCATTCTCTTTTGTAAAACAGTCGTCCACGTCCATTCTGCCTTCAAAATAATGGTCTATTTTGCATTCGGTTTCTGTTCGTTTATTTCGCTAAGTGTCATCGTCCATGATAACGTTGCCGAGAGTCTGCCTGTTATTTTAAAAGTTCAAAGTCTGTCTTTGATTTTAAACGTCCAGGACTCCTGTTGTTGACTTATAGATTGTTTAAGTCATAATTTGTTTTTGATTATGTATTTGTATAATTAGTGTACAATTTGATTATGTGTATTTAAAGAGAATAATGAATATGAGTTTATTTGGAAATACCCTTGAAAAGGGTATTTTAGTTGTCTAATAAATCGGTTTGAGTATATAGAATTAAATAGCAAAACAGGCTTGCATATACCTGTTAAGTCTTGAAAAAGACTTATTATACACTCATTTGGATGTGCAAATGATAGGAAAAATGTACTGAAAAGAATGCTGAAACGACGTTTTAAAACGATATTGGAGCAATGCCACAGCATTGTAGTAGCACTGCTGCATTTTCCAGGAAATACGGTTTCCATGCCTTTAGTTGTATGAAATTTGACAGATATGTCATTGAATTTTTGCTTGGCATTTTATTTATTTGATTCACAGGATTTTGGGCAAAATAAAGCCACATCTAGCCGTTGATTGAAAGAGAAGATCTTTGGCAAGATTTTTTTTAGCAAATTCAAATATAGAAAGATCAGGAAAGATTGCTTAAAAACCATCTGATCCGATTAGGGCTGACGTGGCACACATGTGGCAGCAAGCTAGGAGATCAATTAAAAAAAAAGGAAAAATTTGAAAAAGAAAAGGAGGAAGAATCATCAACAAAAGGGGATCTGACGCTGAAAGAAAAGAAGGTTTTTTTTCTTTGGGAGGAAGAAGACAAATATCACGTACCGGGGGCGGCAATTCTGAACGACTTCAGCTCTTCTTCTTCTCTCTATCTCTCTCTGAACAAAAATATTATTATTTCTTTGTGTTATTTTATGAATTCTCTTGAATCTCATGATTTGTTTTTTGCACAATTATGAACTAACTTTCAATTGATTCGATTAGAGAGTACTGAGTTATTGATTTTCGAAGGGTTATTCTCTTTTTATTGTTGATTAATTTGGCATGTGCTGATTGTTTACTTTATGTTATGCTTGTCCATAATATAGAGTCTAGGACGCCATGTTTACGTCAATAAGTGGTTGTTAGGACGTGTGCCAAGTTACCTGGGGGATTATTGTGCGTGACAGACAATAGTCCGAGTGTTTTGTCATGTTCACTCAAACCCTTGTGACACGTTGAGAGTTGGGCTGATTTTAGTTGTTTCATCATGTTGGCTTTTCTTGAATTGTAAAAGCAATAGGAAAAACGACTAAATTACGTGACGTCATCTCCGTAATTAATTAGAAATTCTAGTCAATCAAAAGTAACTTGAGTTAACCCATAGGAAATTAATAGCAAGGGAAATCGAAACCGAATCATATTTTCAATTTGTGTTCTCGTAATTCTTTGTGCTAGCTTATTTTAATTTTCTTCGTTGAATATTTTGTTTAGGTCAATTTGAGTCACCCAATCATCTTTTAATTCCATTTTAATTATTTGTTGATATTCCATAAATTAGTAGAATATAAGAGTTTCTATCTCCGTGGGATCGACATTTTTATATACTACTTGGTAACGATAACGTGCACTTGCGTAGTGTGCTTTTCGCACAACAAGTTTTTGGCGCCGTTGCCGGGGATAGAGATTTTTATTTCTTATTATTTTGTGGAATTTTTCTTTATTTCTATTCTGAATTTTTTTTTTTTTTTTTTTATTTATTTCAGGTACCAAGTGATTTATGTTAAGAAACGAAGAGAACGATCTAGTCCCCTACGACCCCGAAATTGAAAGGACTTTTAGAGATAGACGTCGACAACAAAATCAGCAAGCGAATATGAATCAAAACGAGGGTCAAGGAGGAGAACAAAACGTGGCCAATGAACAAGAGAGACCGATCCGTGATTATGCAGTTCCAAATCTTGATAATTTAAATCCAGGAATAATCCGACCCGCACGCCCTGCTGTACGGTGCGAGTTGAAACCTATGATGTTCCAAATGCTTCAAACGATAGGACAATTCAGCGGGATGGCTACGGAGGATCCGAACGCTCATCTAAGGGATTTTCGGCAATTATGTGATACATTCGAAGACGATGAAGCAACGCGGGAGATGCTGAAATTTAAGCTTTTTCCATTCTCTCTTCGGGATCGGGCAAAAACGTGGCTAAATTCGTTACCTCCAAATTCAATTGATTCTTGGCAAGCTCTAGCACAAAGGTTTCTTACTAAGTACTTCCCGCCAGCGAAGAATGCCAAAATGAGGGGTGATATCATGAGCTTCCATCAACAGGATATTGAGTCCCTATATGAAGCTTGGGAGCGATACAAGGAGCTTATTCGACAGTGTCCAAACCATGGAGTCTCAGCGTGGGTTCAATTGGAAACTTTTTATAACGGTTTAAATGGACAAACAAGGGCCATTCTTGATGCATCAGCGGGCGGAGCATTTTTATCGAAGAGATATACTGAAGCTTATGATTTATTGGAGACTATTGCATCCAATAATTACCAGTGGCCTTCCGAGAGAGCGGCTGTAGCAAAGAAAACACCAGGAGTTTTGGAACTTGACCCAATGACAGCAATCTCCGCTCAATTATCCACTCTTACCAGCGCAATTAAAGCGATGGCCAATCCAGCAAAGCAACAACCGCAGCAAGTATTAAGTCTGTCTTGCGTATATTGTGGAGATGAACATTCATTCGAGCACTGCCCACAAACCCGGAAGCTGTGAATTTCGTGGGTTTCAATCGAAACAATAACACTTTTAATCCCGGATGGAAGCAACCGAACCAATGGAATTCTCAGCCAAGGAATTTTAATTCTGGTTTTCAGCAAAATCAACAAGGATTTCAGCAGCAGCAAAGCTACGCACAAGCTGGAACTTCTTCACAAATCAAACCACTTCAAGCTGAATCGTCCTCCTTGGAGCAGAAAGTGAATAATTATATAGACAGAAATGATGCAATGATGCAAAACCTAATGACGATGATTCAAAACCAGGCGACGTCCAATAGAAATTTGGAAACACTGATCCAAAATCAAGCTGCTTCTCATAGGAATCTGGAAACACAAATGGGTCAAATGGCACAAGTTTTAAGCAACAGATTTCCTGGAACATTGCCAAGCAACACTGAACTACCGAAGAGGGATGGAAAAGAGCAATGTAATTCCATTCAATTACGCAATGGAAGAAATGTGGAGACAGTTCCTGAACCTGAGAAAGAACCCGAGCTGGTTGAGGTTGAGATAGAACAGGAAAAACCCGTGGAAAACAGTGCAGAAAAAGAAAAAAATCAAACTGCCAGGAACGATGCTGAAACTGTGCTGCAGCATCGATCAAAAAGTTACCCAGAAAATGATGTTGCCAGAAACGATGCTGGAACATTGTAGCAGCATCGTTTACAAATTGACGTTAACGAGAGGCCACCTCCACCTTTTCCGCAAAGACTTCAAAAACACCAGCAAGAGCAGAAATTTAAGAAATTCCTTGACGTTTTAAAACAGCTCCATATCAATATCCCGCTGGTAGAAGCTTTGGAACAAATGCCCAGCTATGCGAAATTCATGAAAGATATACTTTCAAGGAAACGGAAGATGGGTGAATTTGAGACTGTTGCCATGACGGAAGAATGCAGTTATATTCTTCAAAATAAGCTGCCTCAGAAATTAAAAGACCCGGGGAGCTTCACAATTCCATGTTCGATAGGAAATCATTACATCGGGAAAGCTTTGTGTGATCTTGGTGCTAGCATTAATCTAATGCCGATGTCTATTTTCAAAAAGTTGAATATTGGAGAAGCGAGACCTACAACGTTGACTTTGCAATTAGCTGATCGATCTTTGGCTTATCCCGAGGGAAAAATCGAAGATGTCTTAGTGAAAGTCGATAAGTTTATATTCCCAGCCGACTTCATCATTCTTGATTGCGAGGCCGACAGAGAAGTTCCAATTATTCTGGGACGTCCATTCTTGGCTACTGGTAGGACGTTAATTGATGTACAAAAAGGGGAACTTACAATGCGAGTGAATGAACAGAAAATCACATTCAATGTATTAAAGGCTATGAAGTTTCCCGACGAGATTGAAGTTGAGGACTGCTATTCTATAGGAACGGACGAAATACACACTATGCAATACACATGTGAAAGCATCGAGGGAATTATGGGTAAAAACCAGCATCAGAACACAAAGTTTCATAAGCCATGGCCACGACAGTACGAGAACCTGGAGAGGGAAGTATCTGAATATAAGGCTTTGCAATCTTCGTTGATCAAACCACCAAAATTGGAGTTGAAACAGCTCCCTGCCCATTTAAAATATGCTTACCTAGGAGAAGCAAGTACGCTGCCAGTCATCATCTCCACAACCCTAACGCCAGAACAGGAAGCTGAATTATTGGAGGTCTTGGGAAGGTTCAGAAATGCTATTGCATGGACTATTGTTGATATTAAAGGGATCAGTCCCACTATCTGTATGCACAAGATACTTATGGAACCAGACTTTCATCCATCCATTGAACAACAGCGACGCTTGAATCCTGTAATGAAAGAGGTAGTCAAGAAAGAGGTGATTAAACTACTGGACGCAGGAATCATATACCCCATCGCCGACAGTTCCTGGGTAAGCCCAGTCCAATGCGTGAAGAAGAAAGGAGGAATGACTGTTATTCAGAACCAAAACAATGAGCTACTACCCACACGGATCATCAGTGGTTGGCGGGTGTGTATGGACTATCGCAAATTAAACAAAGCAACAAGGAAGGACCATTTTCCGCTGCCATTTCTCGATCAAATGGTCGATCGTCTAGCTGGGAAGAAATATTTCTGTTTCCTTGATGGGTACTCGGGCTACAATCAGATCTCTATTTTACCTGAGGACCAAGAGAAGACCACGTTCACCTGTCCTTATGGAACGTTCGCCTTCAGACGCATGCCCTTCGGATTATGTAACGCTCCCGCTACTTTCCAGCGCTGCATGGTATCCATTTTCTCAGACATGATAGAAACTTTCTTGGAGATATTCATGGACGATTTCTCAGTCACCGGAGACTCATTCAAAAATTGCTTGACGAGTTTGGAAAAAGTGCTGCAGCGGTGTACCGAGACGGATTTGGTTTTGAACTGGGAAAAATGTCAGTTTATGGTTAAGGAAGGAGTTGTACTCGGACATCGAATATCTGAGCAAGGTATTGAAGTAGACAAGGCAAAAATCGAAGTGATAGAGAAATTACCGCCGCCGAAAAATGTCAAAGGAATTAGGAGTTTTTTAGGACATGCTGGGTTTTACAGGAGGTTCATAAAAGATTTCTCAAAAATTGCCAAGCCACTGTGTTCACTACTGGAAGAGAGCAGACCGTTCATTTTTGACGAGGCATGTCATCAAGCGTTTGAAACTTTGAAATAGAAACTCATCTCAGCCCCAATAATAGTTGCACCTGACTGGTCATTACCTTTTGAATTAATGTGTGATGCTAGCGATTTCGCCCTGGGAGCAGTGCTTGGACAACGAAAAGAGAAGATATTCTATGCCATATATTATGCCAGTAAAACACTAACTGGTGCACAGCTGAATTACACTACGACTGAAAAGGAACTTTTGGCCGTGGTGTTTGCATTTGAGAAGTTCAGGCAATATTTACTGGGAACAAGAGTAGTGGTTTACACAGACCACTCGGCCATCAAATACCTGATGACGAAAAAAGATGCTAAACCTAGATTAATACGTTGGGTACTTTTGTTGCAGGAGTTCGACTTAGAAATAAAGGATCGAAAGGGGAGGGAGAACCAAGTTGCTGACCATCTATCCAGGTTGGAGTTGGACGAAAAAGTGGACTTCACAGCACCTATTTCAGAAAGCTTCCCAGACGAACAGTTGCTGAGCATTAAGGAAATACCATGGTACGCTGACATCGTGAACTTCATTGTAAGTGCTATTATTCCATTCGATTTTAATTACCAGCAGAAGAAAAAGTTCCTAAAAGATGTTAGCCACTATTATTGGGATGACCCATATTTATTTAAGCTCTGCGCTGACCAAATATATAGAAGATGTGTTTCGGACAGTGAAATCCCAGCAGTGCTGCAGCACTGTCATTCAGCATCGTATGGTGGCCACTTCGGAGGAATCAGAACAGCATCAAAAGTCTTGCAATCAGGTTTGTTTTGGCCAACTTTATTTCGTGATGCTAATGAGTTTGTAAAATCTTGTGATAGGTGTCAACGAGTGGGGAATATTTCGAGAAAGCATGAGATGCCGCTAACGAACATACTCGAAGTCGAACTCTTCGATGTTTGGGGAATAGATTTCATGGGACCATTCCCTTCCTCATTCGGAAATCAATATATTTTGCTTGCTGTTGATTATGTCTCCAAGTGGGTAGAAGCAGTTGCCCTTCCTTCAAATGATGCTAAGGCTGTTACACGATTTCTCCATAGGAATATTTTCACGAGGTTTGGAACACCTCGTGCTATTATCAGCGACGGTGGAACCCATTTCTGCAACAAGCAATTCAAACAGCTGCTTGCAAAGTATGGAGTTCGTCACAAGGTAACTACTCCCTATCACCCGCAAGCTAATGGCCAAACAGAAGTATCAAATAGGGAGATTAAACGAATTCTAGAGAAGGTGGTCAACTCGGGAAGAAAAGATTGGGCTGAGAAATTACCAGACGCTCTATGGGCATACAGAACTGCGTACAAAACCCCCATTGGAACCTCACCCTTTCGTTTGGTTTTCAGAAAAGCTTGCCATTTACCATTGGAACTAGTGCATAAGACACAATGGGCAATTGCTAAGCTGAACATGGACTTGACAAATGCTGGAGAACAGAGATTGCTGCAACTAGATGAACTGGAGGAGTTTAGGCTTCACTCTTATGAAAATGCAACAATTTACAAGGAGAAGGTAAAGCGTTGGCATGATAAAAGCTTAAAGGAAAGAATTTTTAAGTGGGTCAGCAAGTTCTTGTTTACAATTCACGGTTGAAACTGTTTCCTGGCAAGTTAAAGTCCAAATGGATGGGGCCTTTCAAAATCACGGCCATCAATGACTTCGGAGTCCTGGAATTGCTGAACGAGTCTACTGGAAAATACATTAAAATAAATGGGCATCGAGCAAAGCATTATCTGGGAGGAGTCATCACTAATGAAAAAGGGAGTTCCATCCCTCTGCCAGCAACACCGTGAGCAAGAAAGGCTTTGGGCTGTCTGTGGAGTAGATTTTAAGATCATGGCTGATCAGCCCAGAGCCCTGTATCCTTTTGCTAGTGTTTTCATTTGGGATTGAATTTATTTTCAGAACGTTGAACATAGCGATGCTACTGCAATGCTAGTAGCGTCGATCATGTTTGATAACTTTGGAAACTAAATTTGATTTATTTTAAAACATTAGTGGTAGTAATTAGTAATAATTTCTTTCCATTTTTCGTTAACTCTCTTATTTTTTTATTTTACCCTAATAATGATTTTTTTTTATTTTTTTTATTTTTCCTTTCGTTTTTTTTTAGAACCCATTCACGTCGTAACTCTCCTTCCAGCCGAATATGAGCACCACCTTCCCATTGCCTATCTTCCCTCAGAGTCTCACAAGCCATAGCCCTCCTGCCAAATCAACAGCTCCTGAATCTGATGAGGAGGCCTCTGAGGATGAGTAGTCCATCCAGGGAAGTCCTACTCCTCCCTCTCATTCAATTTTTGTGCTAATATCTGTTTATTGACTATGAGGGCATAGTCAGTTCTTAAGTTTGGGGGGGTGTGATTATGAATTCTATTCTATGTGTGAGTAGGACTAATAATAGAAAGGATGGAAACTATAAGACAAGTTTGATTTCAATTTGCTTTTCTGGGTTTGCCGAGAATAATATTTGCTTAATATATGATTTTCCATGCTCATGATTAAGTTGTTGATCGGTCAATTAAGGTTAGGAATGAATCATCTTGAGGCAGCATATCCCTTTTGCACACTTTTTTTTTTGGTAGAATTGAGAAATTTTTGGAGAACCCTAGACTCAGAAAATTATGTTTCTAATTTAAGGTTGCATGTTTGAATCATACCTTCTTAATGCAAAGCAAGGAAAAATCTAGAGTTGAAGATCCATACACAAAATGATAAGTTTGGGGGGGTTATATTATAAAAAAAAAAAAAAAAAAAAAAAAAAAATCGATTCAAAAAGAAAAACAATTTTGTGATTCCCTAGTTCACTTTCAATTCGAGTGAGCCTTTTGGATACTCGATGGGTGGAAAATAAATGAGGGACAGCGGGAGGAACTCCGTCACAAATTGTGGGTAATTTTCATGGAAGCATTGTTGAGTAACCGGAGGACTTCATTACAAGTGTTGTCACTCGCGTAAAAAGATGGTGCAACCAAGAGAAAAGCTTACGAAAAAAAAAATAAATAATAAAAAATATATATATATATATATATATATCTCCCCTAATTCTTATGAAATACTTGCATTATGGATCCGAACCTTTAGAAATTTCTTGTTAGTAGAGAGAAATATGTTTTTGAACTTGTGATTTTAAATAGAGCATGATTGTGTAACTCTAGGGTGGTTTGAAAATGTTTTGATTCTAACCATGGCGCACACACAATTTAGAAAGGATATGTGATCTTGAGATTGTTTAAACTCGACTTGAAATTGATTGGTCAATACTTTGTTATGTTTGTGGATTTGAGTATGTTAGATGATTTTGAAGATTGTTAAGATTTATTGATGTGTTGATTTTGGACATTACTCGAGGGCGAGCAATGAGCTAAGTTTGGGGGTGACCGGTGTGATTATGAATTCTATTCTATGTGTGAGTAGGACTAATAATAGAAAGGATGGAAACTATAAGACAAGTTTGATTTCAATTTGCTTTTCTGGGTTTGCCGAGAATAATATTTGCTTAATATATGATTTTCCATGCTCATGATTAAGTTGTTGATCGGTCAATTAAGGTTAGGAATGAATCATCTTGAGGCAGCATATCCCTTTTGCACACTTTTTTTTTTGGTAGAATTGAGAAATTTTTGGAGAACCCTAGACTCAGAAAATTATGTTTCTAATTTAAGGTTGCATGTTTGAATCATACCTTCTTAATGCAAAGCAAGGAAAAATCTAGAGTTGAAGATCCATACACAAAATGATAAGTTTGGGGGGGTTATATTATAAAAAAAAAAAAAAAAAAAAAAAAAAAAAAAAAAAATCGATTCAAAAAGAAAAACAATTTTGTGATTCCCTAGTTCACTTTCAATTCGAGTGAGCCTTTTGGATACTCGATGGGTGGAAAATAAATGAGGGACAGCGGGAGGAACTCCGTCACAAATTGTGGGTAATTTTCATGGAAGCATTGTTGAGTAACCGGAGGACTTCATTACAAGTGTTGTCACTCGCGTAAAAAGATGGTGCAACCAAGAGAAAAGCTTACGAAAAAAAAAAATAAATAATAAAAAAAATATATATATATATATCTCCCCTAATTCTTATGAAATACTTGCATTATGGATCCGAACCTTTAGAAATTTCTTGTTAGTAGAGAGAAATATGTTTTTGAACTTGTGATTTTAAATAGAGCATGATTGTGTAACTCTAGGGTGGTTTGAAAATGTTTTGATTCTAACCATGGCGCACACACAATTTAGAAAGGATATGTGATCTTGAGATTGTTTAAACTCGACTTGAAATTGATTGGTCAATACTTTGTTATGTTTGTGGATTTGAGTATGTTAGATGATTTTGAAGATTGTTAAGATTTATTGATGTGTTGATTTTGGACATTACTCGAGGGCGAGCAATGAGCTAAGTTTGGGGGTGTGTTAAGTCTTGAAAAAGACTTATTATACACTCATTTGGATGTGCAAATGATAGGAAAAATGTACTGAAAAGAATGCTGAAACGACGTTTTAAAACAATATTGGAGCAATGCCACAGCATTGTAGTAGCACTGCTGCATTTTCCAGGAAATACGGTTTCCATGCCTTTAGTTGTATGAAATTTGACAGATATGTTCATTGAATTTTTGCTTGGCATTTTATTTATTTGATTCACAGGATTTTGGGCAAAATAAAGCCACATCTAGCCGTTGATTGAAAGAGAAGATCTTTGGCAAGATTTTTTTTAGCAAATTCAAATATAGAAAGATCAGGAAAGATTGCTTAAAAACCATCTGATCCGATTAGGGCTGACGTGGCACACATGTGGCAGCAAGCTAGGAGACCAATTAAAAAAAAAGGAAAAATTTGAAAAAGAAAAGGAGGAAGAATCATCAACAAAAAGGGGATCTGACGCTGAAAGAAAAGAAGGTTTTTTTCTTTGGGAGGAAGAAGACAAAATATCACGTACCGGGGGCGGCAATTCTGAACGACTTCAGCTCTTCTTCTTCTTCTCTATCTCTCTTTGAACAAAAAATATTATTATTTCTTTGTGTTATTTTATGAATTCTTTGAATCTCATGATTTGTTTTTGCACAATTATGAACTAACTTTCAATTGATTCGATTAGAGAGTACTGAGTTATTGATTTTCGAAGGGTTATTCTCTTTTTATTGTTGATTAATTTGGCATGTGCTGATTGTTTACTTTATGTTATGCTTGTCCATAATATAGAGTCTAGGACGCCATGTTTACGTCAATAAGTGGTTGTTAGGACGTGTGCCAAGTTACCTGGGGGATTATTGTGCGTGACAGACAATAGTCCGAGTGTTTTGTCATGTTCACTCAAACCCTTGTGACACGTTGAGAGTTGGGCTGATTTTAGTTGTTTCATCATGTTGGCTTTTCTTGAATTGTAAAAGCAATAGGAAAAACGACTAAATTACGTGACGTCATCTCCGTAATTAATTAGAAATTCTAGTCAATCAAAAGTAACTTGAGTTAACCCATAGGAAATTAATAGCAAGGGAAATCGAAACCGAATCATATTTTCAATTTGTGTTCTCGTAATTCTTTGTGCTAGCTTATTTTAATTTTCTTCGTTGAATATTTTGTTTAGGTCAATTTGAGTCACCCAATCATCTTTTAATTCCATTTTAATTATTTGTTGATATTCCATAAATTAGTAGAATATAAGAGTTTCTATCTCCGTGGGATCGACATTTTTATATACTACTTGGTAACGATAACGTGCACTTGCGTAGTGTGCTTTTCGCACAACAGACGCCGAAGGTAAATTGTTTGATGGTTTAGTCTTCCGGTTGACGTCATCGGCAGATGCCGAGAGTTAGATGTTTGTTGGTTTAGTCTTCCGGTTGACGTCATCGGCAGATGCCGAAGGTGAATTGTTTGATGGTTTAGTCTTCCGGCTGACGTCATCGGCAGATGCCGAAGGGTAGTTGTTTGTTGGTTTAGTCTTCCGGTTGACGTCATCGGCAGATGCCGAAGGTTAATTGTTTGATGGTTTAGTCTTCCGGCTGACGTCATCGGCAGATGCCGAAGGATAGTTGTATGATGGTTCAGTCTTCCGGATGACGTCACCGGAAGATGTAAAATGTGTTTTGTCGTTTAGCGACCGGAAGATATAAAATGTGTTTTTGTCATTTAGTGACCGGATGGTGTTTTTATTTAGCACGCGAGGCCCACGTGCCCACCGGAAGATGTCTCCTTTTAGGTGATGTTAAGCGAGTCACGCGTAATGCACGTGATGACCGGACGACTAAGTTTCTGAGGGTTGTCAACGCATGCAACCCATGCAAACCCGAGTGGAATTTTGTTAAGAGAATTGAGGGCACTTCCTCTTTTCCCGAAATTGTCAAGAAACCAAAGACCGAGTCTAGTCGCTCGACTCTGTGAAAGTTTGAGCCGACGAGGCATGGGAAGTCGGACACGAGAGGGTTCGTCTTCCTTAATGGTTCTGCGTCTCTATTATCAGTTTAGAAAAAAAAAATATATATGTAAAATGTGAAAGTCTGTTGAGAGATAGTAAGTGAATGTAATAATAGTAAAAGCCAAGCAAACGATTAATGAAAGAATATGAACACGTGACGGCTCCTGGCCGGGGTCGTTACAGAAATAATGAGTGTTGGATGAGCCTGGGTAGTTGATGAACCCGAATACCAGTATCGTTTAGCTGAGGTTTTTATGCACAATAGGTGACTGATATAATGCTCGAATGGAAATGAGTTAGATTTCTAGGATATATACTTAGCTAGAGAGCTACCATTCTGGAATATTAGACTACTTAGGATTTGTTTTCTTACATTAATACGTGAAATGACTTAGGTGGGAAAAAGCTCCAAGTAAAGAAAGACATTACTAAGGAATCCAGGTAAGTGAGTGTGTTAAGATTTTCGGCCATTAGGGCCCTGCATCACAAGGGTAGTAGGTTGAGTTTGTTTCTGATATTCGATTATGTTTGAGAAGTTGTCTGTTTTAGTATAATATTTGGAATAGTGTATGCTCTGTTTTCTGATGAACGACTCCTTCCATGGTCTCTTGTTTTGAGAATGATTATATTCATGCATCATGATTTATTTACAGAGTATACAAAGTGTCTTACACGCATACTCCTTTATAAATGAAACAAGAAAACGAAACGTATGAAACCTTGATTAAGTGAGAGTTGGGGGCGGTATTGGCCATGTCACTATCCAGGGATAGACCATGATTCTTGCCCGTATGGGCCATGTACACGCACTCTGCCTACCCCCCTTCGGCACAAACTTCTCCTTAATCCATGATATAAAAATGATGAACAAGTATATGATTCCCACGATTTGAAAATGAATGAGAACATAAGCATGATTTCTGATTTAAGTAAGAGATGAGAACATGATTTTATTAAGTATGCATGTATTTGTTGCACTCCTTACTAAGCATTGGGCTTATAGTTTGAACCTTATGATGTAGGTGACAAAACAGCAGGTGAGGACTTCACTCTAGAAGAAAATGCTTAGGTCTAGTTGCTGGTTGATGCTCGTGGCGATGATTTGTGGCTCAAGAACGATTTTAACCCGTGGTGTGTTGCTTGTAATATGTTTTCAGTAAGGTCTAAGATATTGAAACATGAGTATGATGAAGTTTTCTTATGATGAAGAATACTGGGATTGTTTGATACAGTTTCGTGTTTAAAGAAGATTTTAAGACTAAAGGTTCATTTGATTTCTCTAAGTCTTCCGCTACGTATTTAAGTTAAGAATTTTCGATGTTTATGTGTCTGGGGATTTTCATTAAAGGGGTGTGTTTATAAAAGAACAGAGTTTTGAAATGTCAACTTCAACCGGTAATCGATGGATGTATGCAGTAAGTGTTATTGGTCGGTAGATGTGGATTATCACTATTGAGCGGTGGATGTCGCTCGACAAAAGTGATCGGTGGATGTCGAATATTATTGTGAGCGGTGGATGTCGTCTGCCGAGTTAATGAAATCACGTGGGTAACACGTGGTCTGAGCGGTAGATGTATTCAGTGAGTGTTATCGATCAGTAAATGTAAGTAGAAAGTTTTGTCGTTTTGTGACCGGTAGATGTGGCTTGTGAGTTTTGTCGTCTTGCGATCGGTAGATGTGGCTTGTGAGCTTGTCGTTTTGTGATCGGTAGGTGTGGCTTGTGAGTTTTGTCTTTTTGTGATCGGTAGATGTGGCTTGTGAGTTTTGTCGTTTTGTGACCGGTGGATATGGAGTGTTATTGCGAACGGTGGATGTCGTCTGCCGAGTTAATGAAAGCACGTGGGGAACACGTGGTCTGATCGGTGGATGCTGGGTGATTGAGTCATCCGGCTGACATCATCGGCAGATGTGAGATTTTTACTGTTGAGCGGTGGATGACGCTCGATAGAAATGAGCGGTGGATGTAAACAACAGAGGTTAATTCGATTGTCTATTGATTCTTTCTTTAAATAGACATTTCCCTAAATGATTTTTAAACGTCTTCGAATTGATTGGAATTTCTTTAAAAACGTATTTATTTATAAACACAAAAAAAAAAAGAATTTGGGTTGACATTTTGATTATGAATATGTTTATACGAAATTCTCGACCCGTCGGGTTTCGGGTTTTGACAACTATGGTATCAAAGTGACCCGGGTTTAAAAATCAGTTCAGTAGACTGCCTACCAGCACAAATCACCACATTAATATTCTCCAGCAACTGTAAGTGTTTACGATTTTAGTAATGTCATTCAAAGTTAAGATGTGTTTATGATAATATGTTAGGATTCCCAAGATGGTGAGAGGTCAACAGAGAGAAGGCAACGAGGATAGTAACACTATTGCCCATTTAACGGAGTTGGTGATTCGCCAATCCCGCCAAATCGAGCAACTTTTGGCTACTAGAGAAGAACAAGGGAACTCTAGTTCGAATGTAACCCATGACTATGGAGGCAAATGTTTTCACCGGCTTCGACCTCCGGTATTTAATGGTCAAGTTTCGGATCCTATCTATGCTGAGGAATGGATTCGAACAATTGAGGACATGTTCATGTATGCCAAGGTCGAAGAGGGGGACAAGATCACATGTGCTGTTTTTCACCGTGCACTGGGAGCAAGACATTGGTGTGATTCAATTAAGAGCACTACTAACATGGAAACTATTACTTGGGCGTGGTTCAAGACGGCCTTCTTTGACAAGTACTTCAACCGAGCAGTTCGGGCTAGCAAAAAGATGGAATTTATGCAACTACGCCAAACCGGTTCTGTGGCGGACTACATTTGTAAGTTTGAAGCATTGTCACGATTTGCACCCCGTTTGGTAGATGATGAAGAAGACAAGATTCACCAGTTCGTTCAAGGGTTGAAACCAAACCTTTTCAGGGGAGTGAAGACTACAGGGATCCACATCGTACCCTATTCTGAGGTGGCAGCTAAGGCTTTAGAACTGGAAGAGGTAGAAATAGCTGTGCAAGGACAGCGCGAGCCGTCAAGGAAGATGGTTGTTGGTGTGTAGTCACAACCGCTGCAAAACAAAGGAGGTTGGCAGTATCAACAGAGAGGCATCAAAAGGCCCTACAACCCCAATGACGATCGAGGAAAAGGAAAGTGGCCTCAAGGGACTCCTCGAGTTCCTCAAGCTCCTCAGGCCCCGCTATGTTCCATCTGCCAGAAGAACCACCATGGCGAATGCAAACTATACACAGGCCGTTGTTATAGGTGCGATAAGGTTGGCCATGTTATTAGGGATTGTCCAATGCCGTCGGATGTGAATCGTACGAGGGTGGCACCTAGAGTTTTCGCCATGATGGAAGGTGATGATGCGGAACAGCAAACGGTTATAACAGGTATGATTAAGATTTGTGGTAAACCCGCATACACACTTATAGATACCGGTTCTACCCATTCTTTCGTAGCAACTACATTTGCATGCAGGTATAATTTACGGACTCTTCTAGCTGATAAGTCGTTTAGTGTCATGTTACCGTCGGAAGAATCCTTACATTCTTAACAAGTAGTAAAGGGTGAAATTATATTAGTAGGGGAAAAAGAGATATACGTAGAGTTGATTTTAATTGATATAAAGGGATATGAAGTCATTTTGGGTATGGACTGGCTATTCAGACATTATGCCACAATCAACTGTAGAACTGGTCTAGTTGAATTCCGACCCCCGAGTCGGGACTGGTATTCTTTTCAAGCCATCCCAAAATCAAGTAAGATACCAATTATATCCTCATTAGAAACCCAGCGGTTACTGAGAAGTGGTTGTGTAAGTTATCTAGCTAGCATAATTGATATGCGGGTGGAGGATAAGGTAGAACTTCAAGATATTCTCATGGTCCGAGAGTTCCCTGAGGTATTCTTGGACGACTTGCCTGGGTTACCACCCGATAGAAAAATTGAATTTGTGCTTGATACATACCCTGAGGTATTACCTGTATCTAAGAATCCCTACCATATGGCAACAGTTGAATTGAAGGAACTAAAGACTCAATTGCAAGAGTTAGTAGACAAAGGATTTATTCGCCCTAGTTGTTCTCCCTGGGGTGCACCTGTTTTATTTGTTAAGAAGAAGGACGGATCCCTTCGAATGTGTATAGATTACAGGGAAATCAACAAACTGACAATCAAGAATAAGTACCCTTTACCCCGAATTGATGATTTATTTGACCAGTTACAAGGGGTCAAAGTGTTCTCAAAAATCGACTTACGTTCGGTCTATTACCAATTAAAGGTTAAGGAGGGAGATATACCAAAGACAGCATTCATAACCCGATATAGACATTACGAATTTCTTGTAATGTCGTTTGGACTAACGAACGCACCTGCAGCTTTTATGGACTTGATGAATCGGGTGTTCCGTGAATACTTGGACAAGTTTGTGATTGTATTCATAGATGACATTCTTGTATACTCACAGACTAAAGCCGATCACGCAGAGCACTTAAGAGTAGTTTTGACAACTTTAAAACAGCAGCAACTCTATACCAAGTTATCCAAATGTGAATTCTGGTTGGACAATATCAACTTTTTGGGTCATGTCATTTCAGCTGAGGGCATATCAGTGGATCCAACCAAAATTCATGCAGTTAAGGATTGGCCTCAACCAAAGAATGCCAGCGAGGTCCGTAGTTTCCTTGGTTTGGCAGGTTACTATAGGAAGTTTATTAAGGGATTCTCCATGATAGCCAAACCCTTAACGAGTTTAACAAAGAAGGACACCAAGTACTCTTGGACTGGAGCCTGTGAAGATAGTTTTCAGACATTAAAACTAAAGTTAACAACAGCCCCACTTTTGACACTCCCAACTGAAGGAGGAAAGTTCAGTGTTTATTATGACGCGTCCAAAGTTGGATTGGGGTGTGTCCTAATGAAAGAAGACAAGGTTGTAGCGTATGCTTCCAGACAGCTAAAAAATTATGAGCAAAATTATCCCACTCACGATTTAGAATTAGCCGCTGTTGTTTTTGCATTGAAAATTTGGAGGCATTATTTATATGGCCAGCAGTGTGAAGTGTTTTCGGACCACAAGAGCCTGAAGTATCTTTTTACTCAAAAGGAGCTAAACATGAGGCAGAGACGTTGGCTTGAATTTGTAAAGGATTATGACTTCAAAATTAAGTACCACCCTGGTAAGGCCAATACGGTTGCCGACGCATTAAGCAGAATGTCAAAGACGATGCAGCCTGCTGTGTCAGCTATGTCATTACCCTTAAAGGTTGAGGTTAAGAAATTTGAGCTGGAGATAGTTCCAGAAATATCGGCATTTCTTTCGACATTATCTATTCGGCCAACTATTTTGGAAAGGATTAAAGAGGCACAACAGAAGGATTCAAAAGAAAAGAATAATATAGTGAGTAAGTTGAAGGACACTTCCTCTGAGTTTAATCTTTTTGAGGATGGAATTTTGAAGTTTAGAGATCGATGGTACGTTCCATGTGATGAGGAGATACGTAAGTTAATTTTGGCTGAGGCACACTCTTCATCCTTTTCTGTACATCTTGGGAACACTAAGATGTATCGGGATTGAAGGTTACATTATTGGTGGCCAAATCTAAAAAGGGATGTTGCCAAGTATGTAGAGTCGTGCTTTGTATGCCAGCAGGTCAAAGCAGAGCACCAATGGCCAAGAGGTACCCTTCAACCCTTACCGATCCCCGAATGGAAGTGGGAAAACATTGCTATGGACTTTATGGTGGGTTTACCAAACACGACCAAGGGCCATGATGGTATTTGGGTTGTAATTGACAGATTGACGAAATTAGCTCACTTTTTACCAGTAAAGATGACTTATACGATGGATCAGTTTGCGAACCTGTATGTTCAGGAAATTATCAGGTTGCATGGAATCCCGATATCCATTGTCTCCGATCGATATCCTAGATTCACTTCTCGATTTTGGAAAAGTCTGCAAGGTACGTTAGGTACAAAATTATCTTTCAGCACTACATTTCATCCACAAATAGATGGTCAATCAGAGAGAACCATTCAGATACTAGAAGATATGCTAAGAGCGTGCGTGCTAGAGTTTCAGGAATCATGGAGTCAGTATCTGCCTCTGGTTGAATTCTCCTACAACAACAGTTACAGTCCACCATCGGTATGGCACCTTATGAAGCACTGTATGACAGAAAATATAGGTCACCTTTGTACTGGGACGAAGTTGGTGAAGCGAAACTCTTAGGACTCGAGATTTTGCAACAGATGTCGGACAAGATCGCCATTATTAAGAAAAGAATGATGACTGCACAAAGCCGACAGAAGAGTTACGCGGATCTGAGAATGAGGAGCCTTGACTTTACTGTCGGGGATGAAGTTCTCTTGGAGATCTCACCGTTCAAAGGAGTTATGCGGTTCGGTAAGAAAGGAAAGCTTAATCCACGATTCATTGGACCATTCCCTATTTTGGTTAAGATTGGCAATACAGCCGATAAGTTACAGCTGCCTTCTTCGCTGGAAAAGATTCACAATATCTTTCATGTGTCAATGCTAAGGAAATGCATACGTGATCCGACGCTTATTGTTACGCCAACAGAAATCGAGATTCAGCCAACCTTGCTGTATGAAGAAAAACTGGTACAAATTTTGGAGTCTGCAGTTAAGATCTTGCGAAATAAGGAAATTCCACTAGTAAAAGTTCTGTGGACGAATCATGGCGTTGAAGAAGCCACGTGGGAACGACGGCAGGACATGTTGGACAAGTATCCCGAGTTATTTGTCTGAATAATTTTTGAGGACAAAAATTTTGTTTAAAGAGGGGTGGATGCAACACCTGACAACTTCAGGCATGTGAACTTTCTTTTAACGCAACTGAATTAACTGCCATCCATGCATACATTTCCTTACTCAAAAATTTAGGCGCCAAAGTTTAATCAGCTCTTTTTTATAAAATTAGGTTTGGTGGCAAACTTGTAAATAGGCCTAGCTCAATAGCGTATAAATAGAAAATGGAAATCTTAAAACCTCAGAAAAACCTCCCTTAGCCGACTTTCCTCTTTCAGCCGACTCTCTTTCCCCTCAGCTCCTTTCTCTGTTCTTCCTCCAGCGATCGACTCCCTTCGGATTTCTTTCGATTCTCCAAGCTCGAGGTAAGACTTGGACAATGTGTTTACTGATTAGTCATTTGAGAGTTGATTAGAGTTTTAGATTCGGGTTTTCTGAGGAAGTTGAAGTATCATGGTAGAAATAGCTATTAACATAGCATTTATGATTGTCGTAGATAAAAAGTAGAAATAATGAGTGTTGGATGAGCCTGGGTAGTTGGTGAACCCAAACACCAGTATCATTTAACTGAGGTTTTTATGCACATTAGGTGACTAATATAATGCTCGAATGGAAATGAGTTAGATTTCTAGGATATATACTTAGCTAGAGAGCTACCATTCTGGAATATTAGACTACTTAGGATTTGTTTTCTTACATTAATACGTGAAATGACTTAGGTGGGAAAAAGCTCCAAGTGAAGAAAGACATTGCTAAGGAATCCAGGTAAGTGAGTGTATTAAGATTTCCAGCCATTAGGGCCCTGCATCACAAGGGTAGTAGGTTGAGTTTGTTTCTGATATTCGATTATGTTTGAGAAGTTGTCTGTTTTAGTATAATATTTGGAATAGTGTATGCTCTGTTTTCTGATGAACGACTCCTTCCATGGTCTCATGTTTTGAGAATGATTATATTCATGCATCATGATTTATTTACAGAGTATACAAAGTGTCTTACACGCATACTCCTTTATAAATGAAACAAGAAAACGAAACGTATGAAACCTTGATTAAGTGAGAGTTGGGGGCGGTATTGGCCATGTCACTGTCCAGGGATGGACCATGATTCTTGCCCGTATGGGCCATGTACACACACTCTGCCTACCCCCCTTCGGCACAAACTTCTCCTTAATTCATGATATGAAAATGATGAACAAGTATATGATTCCCACGATTTGAAAATGAATGAGAACATAAGCATGATTTCTGATTTAAGTAAGAGATGAGAACATGATTTTATTGAGTATGCCTGTATTTGTTGCACTCCTTACTAAGCATTGGGCTTATATTTTGAACCTTATGATATAGGTGACGAAACAGCAGGTGAGGACTTCACTCTAGAAGAAAATGCTTAGGTCTAGTTGCTGGTTGATGCTCGTGGCGATGATTTGTGGCTCAAGAACGATTTTAACCCGTGGTGTGTTGCTCGTAATATGTTTTTAGTAAGGTCTAAGATATTGAAACATGAGTATGATGAAGTTTTCTTATGATGAAGAATACTGGGATTGTTTGATACAGTTTCGTGTTTAAAGAAGATTTTAAGACTAAAGGTTCATTTGATTTCTCTAAGTATTCCGCTACGTATTTAAGTTAAGAATTTTTGATGTTTATGTGTCTGGGGATTTTCATTAAAGGGGTGTGTTTATAGAAGAACAGAGTTTTGAAATGTCAACTTCAACCGGTAATCGATGGATGTATGCAGTAAGTGTTATTGGTCGGTAGATGTGGATTATCACTATTGAGCGGTGGATGTCGCTCGACAAAAGTGATCGGTGGATGTCGAATATTATTGTGAGCGGTGGATGTCATCTGCCGAGTTAATGAAATCACGTGGGTAACACGTGGTCTGAGCGGTAGATGTATTCAGTGAGTGTTATCGATCAGTAAATGTAAGTAGAAAGTTTTGTCGTTTTGTGACTGGTAGATGTGGCTTGTGAGTTTTGTCGTCTTGCGATCGGTAGATGTGGCTTGTGAGCTTGTCGTTTTGTGATCGGTAGGTGTGGCTTGTGAGTTTTGTCTTTTTGTGATCGGTAGATGTGGCTTGTGAGTTTTGTCGTTTTGTGACCGGTGGATATGGAGTGTTATTGCGAACGGTGGATGTCGTCTACCGAGTTAATGAAAGCACGTGGGTAACACGTGGTCTGATCAGTGGATGCTGGGTGATTGAGTCATCCGGCTGACATCATCGGCAGATGTGAGATTTTTACTGTTGAGCGGTGGATGACGATCGATAGAAATGAGCGGTGGATGTAAACAACAGAGGTTAATTCGATTGTCTATTGATTCTTTCTTTAAATAGACATTTCCCTAAATGATTTTTAAACGTCTTCGAATTGATTGGAATTTCTTTAAAAACGTATTTATTTATAAACACAAAAAAAAAAAAAAAAGAATTTGGGTTGACATTTTGATTATGAATATGTTTATACGAAATTCTCGACCCGTCGGGTTTCGGGTTGTGACAGTTCACGGTTTGATAGCAAAACAGGGCTGAAACTGATAAAGTACTGCATATCCACTAAAGTAGAAGAGAAGACTTCTACCGCTAGCAAAACGACAAAGTTTACATCTACTGCTGGCAGAGTCTTCCTAAGTTTACTTCTACCGTTAGCAAAACGACAAAGTTTACTTCTACTGTTAGCAAAACGACAAAGTTTACATCCACCGCTGGTACTTCAAAGGCAACATCCACCGCTGGTTCTTCAAAGACAACATCCACCGCTGAACAGTATCTTTCGGGTACATAGCAAAGAATGCCATCTACCTGCAGAAGAAAGACGTTGACCACTTACATCTACCGATGACATTTCAAGTATTGTAAAGATACATCTACCGATGGCAGTTCACTTACTTTTTTTTGCCAACACTGTTATTTAAAATACCACGAAGCAACAGTGACACTCGTCCTGACCTTTAACTTCAGACCATTAATGGCGACGAACGAAAGCGACTTCAGAACGCAACGGCTAGCTGTCTATGTACAGATGTTTCTCCAACGGCTATTTCCATATTCAAATGAGAAGCCTTCAATATCTGAAGCCGATTACAGACAGAGTATATACAAAAGAAAGAAGCTCGAGAAAAAAACTTTTTACTGAAATTCTCTCTGAACCCTAATACGCAAAAAGACTTAGTGATACTCTGTTATTCTTCCTACACCTCTCATCAATTTAACTCCAGATTTGATATTTGTGAGAGTGTAGTCTATGCTGTAAATCTTTATCCATTCTGTTAAAGTGTGAAGGTAGTGGATTGTCGCCTGTGAATAACAATCTTGAGTTGTAAAAGGCAGTAGATCGATGCCCGGGAAGTTCGATCTTCTTTTCTCGTGAGGAGAAGAAAAGAATCTTCAAGGGGGAACCTTGGAGCGTGGACGTAGGCAAGTTTGGCCGAACCACATTAAAAACTACGGTGTCAAATTTCTCTCTATCTTTTACTTTGTTTTTGCCTGTGTGTTTGCTGTTAATTTAGTAATTGCATACAAGAGAGAAAATGATTAGATTAAGAAAATAATTTTTAACAAGTCTAATTCACCCCTCTCTTAGACAATACGATCCTACAATGGTCATCATTCAAACCCAATATATCTCGTTGGTTATATGATTGTGTGGCATATGTAAAGTGTGTTAAATAGAAAGAGAGAGACTGTAAGTCTCATTTGGTTGCAAATCTCTAACACTCTGGAGATATATAGTTTGAGATGTATACACTTATTGGGAATCACACCAGTAAGGGGCAACATGGATGTGTGGAACATACGATGTGTTATGATCATACATATTGACATTAAAAATGTGTTAATATGGTACTTGTTAAAAAGACATTCTTTTAATAAGTGGAATTTTAGTAATGCTTGATTCATTAAATCATAACATTGATGTGATATGCATATCATCGCAGTTTAATTAGTGGTTTAGAACTGTCACGACTTTGAGGTGGGCCTAGACAGAAATACCAAGTTGAGTGATCTAATCCTCAGAGAGGATCCGATCGCCCAACCCAAAGCTAGGTTTGACAGTGAAAAATTTTAAAATAAACTAAGTCATGGTCCATAAGAAATGGACCGAAGTCCGCATAGTGATGACATAATAATGAAATAGTGCAAGAAGTTAAATGATGCAGCAAAAATACTACATAGGAAATAAAACACCAAACACCTTATAATTAATATAAATCAGCATAAGGGAAGTAAATAAACGACAAAGAATAACACTCGAAAAAGAAAAGAGAATCGAAAGAAGGACCTTTTCTCAATGATCATCAGTGACACTACCCTCCACGATCCCAACCTAGAAATGAAGGGAATTTTTAGGGTGAGCGACTAACTTAGTAGGGAATCTTATACTGTACTTAAATGTATATGTAAAACCGGTATCATTTGCTTTCAAAACCATGAGTAGTTATGAAAAAATACAGTGCAGCACATCAATTTACATTCAAAAATTAGTTTTCTTCATTTCAAATGGGCTACACTAGCTAAGGATTTTCAAATCACCGAATCTTTACTTATCATTTTAAAATAGACTCAACAATCCATAGGTGTGTTAGTTTCAAAAATATTGCTGCGTACATAGGTATACATAAAGTAAGTGTCCACCATTTTGTTATAAAAACAGTCCTACTAAAAAAATGTGAGTCACATAAGATCCATTTGGAACGTTATCACAAAAAGGCGGTAACCGAAGTCTAGTAGCACACATGAGCCAAAAAGAAGCTGAAAAGTGATAGCGATTTGAAGATCTAACCATATCACCCGGGTAACTGGCGACTAACTCAACGACAAATCAACTCATTATTCAAAGGGTGGCCGACAAACCAGCCAATGACAACTCCACCGACGTAACATCCACTTGTGGTTGGCGAGCAAACTGAAGAACATTATCAAATAAAAATACTTTGGACAGGTTTATGAATTCGAAACTCAAGGAACAAGTCATCGTCGCCCTATTACCCATTTCGCAACGTAAAAACAAACATTTACTCATCAGAAAGTGCATACAATCGACTCTGGTTAGTTTGGTTGCTCAGCTAGATACAACCCAAAACAAACCAAAAAATGATATCAAAGGCTCAATCAGCCCCAACACAAGCATCCGATCAGGCTCCAATTATTTTGGTTGTGGAGCCGTTGCAACCCAGAATAACTAAGGTCTGATACCAAAAAGGCTTATCCAACCCATTGAAACAGCTTATCGAGCGTACATATACAATGATTTAAAATGAAATACCATGCACTTAAAATTTAAAGGCGTAAAATATACGTACATATAAGTAAAAACCTGACGTGCTGGCGACCAGACCATGTCATGGTTTTCATAGGTCAAATCTACAAAAATAAGTTTTAAAAACTATGCGATGCAGTACAATATAGAAACTCCTTCATCAATGAAGACCGCAGCCTTACCGACTAGCCGACACACGCTATCAGATACAAACACAAGGAATAAGGCAACGAGTCCAAGACGCTGGAGACCGGGGTTGAAAAAATGACTTACTCGCTAAGGTGTCGACCCTTGCTCGACTTTGCCATCAACATCCTCGACACTGCGCCAATTTCTAGCTACGAAAAGGACGAAATCTAGTTTCTCTCACTGATTTCCACCTCTAATCAACACTAACTTACATAAACTCCAAATCTACCAAAATAACAAAGAGATTTGAATTTTCAAGCTCGAATCCCACTAACTTTTAAAACTGAAAACAGAGTTGAAAAATGACTTACTCGCTACGATTCTTTCCAAAACTCAAAGGCGGATGTGACACGAACACGATTCCAACGTCGAAAACCCTATGTTCCATGCTCGGGACCTCTCTCTTGGCCGCATATGACGCTCACAGGAAGGAAGGATCCTTCCTTCATGTGTAAATAAATTTAAATAAAATAACATAAAAATAAAATATATATACTATATATAAATTATACATATTTCTTAAAACTCAACATTCTAACAAATTTAAAATCTCTACCAAAATTCTCTCATCTTTAATGGAGAAGAATTCTGATGTGAACCGATGATCGATAAGTCTCAAAGTCAAGTACCATGATCTATTAGAAGATAACGGAGGTTCAACGAACAAAGCTTTATATGGTTTAGTCGTGAAAATCTGAGGAAAAAAGTCATCACAACATGAACAAAAAACTATAAAAATGAAGAGCTTCGTAGCATAGAAGTGGGCCCCACAAAATTGGAAAAAGAAGAGCTATAAGACATTAAGTTAGGCCCCACAAATGTCCATGAATTGGAGAGAGAAGAGTAAAGATCCACGCAAACTAGAAAGAGATAAAAAGTCACGTGGCTTGGAAATAGATAAACATATACATGGGTTGGTTGATGATGTGATCCAAGTTGAAATCAATCTTTCAAAAATTTGTTCTTAAATTCGTAGGTAGTTGTTCTTTGAATATTCAAATTATTGAATCTTCATTCAAAATATTCTCTTTATCCAAATTTATTCCTTGAAAATTTAAATTGTTGTTGAATCTTCATTTGAAATATTGTCCTTATACAAAATTTTGTCTTATTTCAATTATGTCTTTTATTTAGTCATCCTTAAAGGTTTGAACTTTTAAACTTTAAAATTTGATTATTTATAGTTTGACTTATTGAAATTTTACCATCGATCAAGTTCTTACATAAAGAACTAAAAGGGAGATAGAAAAGTAAAAGACAAGAGTGAGAGATTATCTTATAAAAGTCATATTTTGAGTGAAACATGAGTGGAGTAACATCCATAAAGTGTAAACACGTGAGGGAGACTGTGAGGTCCATAAAGTTGATTTATTTGTTGATTACTAACACTTTTTCTTTATTTGATTCTTTTGGCCAAAAACAATGAGTGAGAGGCACAACGACGTTGATTTAAAATTGTTCATGAAAACCATGCAAGAACAATACACTTATTTAACTCAGAGAATGGAACAATTGAAAACTCCGACCCCTAACCATGCACGACAAAAAAGGGATTTTGATGGAGAATTCGAAGAGTATAATGGTTATTACTCAAAAGAAAGGAATGACAGGACAAACCAGAAAGACAATGATTTACAAAATATCAAAAGAAAAAATTCCACCTTTCCAAGGGAAGAACGACCCCAAGGGATATTTAAATTGGGAACGAAAAGTAGACTTGGTATTTGAGTTTAAAAATTATTCGGAGGATAAAAAACTTAAGTTGATCACCATGGAGTTCACGGACTACGCTAGTATTTGGTGGGATCAATTAGTTAAGAACAAGAGGAGGAATGGTGAAACACAAATCCGCACATGGGAAGACTTGAAGGCCAACGTGAAAAAGAGGTATGTTCCATCATACTACTATAGAGACGTGTGTCGAAAGCTCCAAAATTTGACACAATGTTTCAAAAACGTGGAGGAATATCACAAAGAGATGGAGTTAGCCACGTTAATGGCCAATGTGGAAGAAGATAAGGAAGCTACCATGGCTCGATTTATTAGAGGATTGAATCGAGAAATTGCGGATGTGTTGGATCTATAACACTACATCGACATGGGGAGTTGCTACACAAGTCAATCAAAATTGAACGGAAACTAAAGGCTAAGAGAAGTACTAGGTTAGTATGACATCAACCACAACTTGGCAAACAAATTGGAAAAATGAGAAACCAAAATTGAGAGAAGACTATAAAAGAAAAACTAATGTGCCAAGGGGGGTAACCACTTGATCACGAGCCAAAAGTTTATCCAATTTGTATGCTCATGTTATAGGTGATGCAATTGATGTCCAAATAGAGTTAGAACCAAACACACAAGACAAGGAAAGGTCTTTGGACTTGTTGACATGGGAGCATCCTCAAGCCCAAACAAAACTTGAAGAAGGAATCAGTGTCTTCCTTAAGACAATTTGAAGAAATCGATCATATAACTTATCTCTTAATAGTTTCTTTATATTATTATTGATGGTTGAACACTCTTATTATTAGGGGTTTCTTTTAATTGTGTTTTGTGAAAAAGAGGACCACTTGAAAGTGACATTTAGAGAGAAGGGTGTGTTTGCCAAAATTGGCCATCCATTCATGTACTCAGGTAGGTGTACTAGCCGAACACACCTCTCTTGATCCCTCTTAGTAGCTGCTCTTTAGAACCCTAATTTTGTTAAGGAAAGTGGTATTTAAACCACACTTTTTAGCTGCTGAAGGCATCTTGGTTGAACAGAAAACAAAAGAACCATCTTCTTCCTAAAATCTTGAAGCTTCTCGGCACCAAGTCCACAATCCATCGGTGAGTTATATCTGATTGTTATTATGTGTTGTTGGACTCCATTTTCATGAGTGTAGTGGTTTCCACGTTATTACATCCCTTCTCTACCTCATTCCATTAAGGTAGAACATTCAGCAATGATGTATAAAGCTCTCTCCATAGCAAGTTGGAGTGCTCACTGTAACACCCGAGTTAACGACCAGGTGATTTTCTTAACTGTATTAACGGTCATAAATATTTAATCTTCGTAGTTTAGGATTTATGCCAAGCTTAATTAATTACATATGGATCTAAACTAGGTTGAGTGGCAAAGTTGTAATAATGGAGGATTGAGGCCAGTATTTAAAGAAAAAGGAAAGGATTCAAACCTCATTTAAACCACTGTAGCCGACACCACCCTTTCCGGCGATTTCTTCTCTCGCAAGTCCTTACTCTCTACTATCAGCAAGCTCTCCTCGACGGCCGGTTTACTCCGCCACCACTCGACTACCCTGCGCCTGAAGTATGCATTAGACAATGTGGCTATCTGTTAGTTTATTAGCTCTGTTTTCAGCTCTGTATTGAAGTTTTGGATTCTTCAATGGCCGAGTATTGATATGAACATTTTGAAACCCGAGATTGGTAATGTCATTCCGAATCGATTCTGGACATTTAAAACAACCAACCCTGAGTTATCATTATCGAATCCGTCTGTTTTGATTTTTGGGATTTCGGTTTACTTTGAGTATTAAACTAAGAACCCGGGAAGGACTCTTAGCTATTAGATCTTAGGATAACTTGTGAGTAGAACTTTTAGGATTTTGTTTTAACTACTGCAATGTAAATGTTTAGGTGAAGAAGTTTGAAGAGAAAGGAACTCAAGTGCTAAGGAGACCAGGTAAGTGAATGTATTAAGATTTCCGGCTAATAGAGCCCTACATCGTGGGAGTACTAGGTTGAGATGTCTAATGTCTACCTTATGATAATGAGCTTGTCTGCACTCGAAGGATTTATATATGTTGCGAGATATACTATGTGATGACCTGTTAGTGAATGTGAAGTTATCTGCTCTGGTATGATCCTTGTCATAGTTTGATGAGTTAAAGGCTCTCATGTTCATGCATCATGAATGTTTCTCAAGCATAAGAAAATGTTTTAACGCATGTTTTCCCATGAACAAGATATGTATGTATATATGTATAAGATTTATGCAACGTAGATTAAGTGAGGGTTGGGGGCGGTTCGGCGTATGTCACAGTCCAAAGAAGGACGTATGAATACGACCCGCAGTAGGGAACAAGATCAAACTCACTGTCGAACCCCCTTTACCGGCACAAATCCTCTCTTGATCCACACAACCTAAACAAGGAATATGATCAATGATTATGAATGATGAATATGATCCATGACTATGAATGATGAATATGATCAATGATTATGAATGATGAATGTGATCCATGACTATGAATGATGATTATGAGTAAAGACATGAACAAGAAAAGACTTATGAGAATGTGATTTTCCCAAATTATGCATTCATGCATCCATGTTAGTGTTGCATTCCTTACTAAGCATTAGGCTTATAGTTTAAACCTTATGATGTAGGTGACGAGTTTTCAGGTGAGGAACTCAAGGTCAATGAAAGTGCTATTTGTCGTCTAGCGATCGGCAGATGTAGAGTGTTAGCCATCGGATGATGAAAGTGCTATTTGTCGTCTAGCGATCGGCAGATGTAGAGTGTTAGCCATCGGATGATGAAAGTGCTATTTGTCGTCTAGCGATCGGCAGATGTAGAGTGTTAGCCATCGGATGATGAAAGTGCTATTTGTCGTCTAGCGATCGGCAGATGTAGAGTGTTAGCCATCGGATGATGAAAGTGCTATTTGTCGTCTAGCGATCGGCAGATGTAGAGTGTTAGCCATCGGATGATGAAAGTGCTATTTGTCGTCTAGCGATCGGCAGATGTAGAGTGTTAGCCATCGGATGATGAAAGTGCTATTTGTCGTCTAGCGATCGGCAGATGTAGAGTGTTAGCCATCGGATGATGAAAGTGCTATTTGTCGTCTAGCGATCGGCAGATGTAGAGTGTTAGCCATCGGATGATGAAAGTGCTATTTGTCGTCTAGCGATCGGCAGATGTAGAGTGTTAGCCATCGGATGATGAAAGTGCTATTTGTCGTCTAGCGATCGGCAGATGTAGAGTGTTAGCCATCGGATGATGAAAGTGCTATTTGTCGTCTAGCGATCGGCAGATGTAGAGTGTTAGCCATCGGATGATGAAAGTGCTATTTGTCGTCTAGCGATCGGCAGATGTAGAGTGTTAGCCATCGGATGATGAAAGTGCTATTTGTCGTCTAGCGATCGGCAGATGTAGAGTGTTAGCCATCGGATGATGAAAGTGCTATTTGTCGTCTAGCGATCGGCAGATGTAGAGTGTTAGCCATCGGATGATGAAAGTGCTATTTGTCGTCTAGCGATCGGCAGATGTAGAGTGTTAGCCATCGGATGATGAAAGTGCTATTTGTCGTCTAGCGATCGGCAGATGTAGAGTGTTAGCCATCGGATGATGAAAGTGCTATTTGTCGTCTAGCGATCGGCAGATGTAGAGTGTTAGCCATCGGATGATGAAAGTGCTATTTGTCGTCTAGCGATCGGCAGATGTAGAGTGTTAGCCATCGGATGATGAAAGTGCTATTTGTCGTCTAGCGATCGGCAGATGTAGAGTGTTAGCCATCGGATGATGAAAGTGCTATTTGTCGTCTAGCGATCGGCAGATGTAGAGTGTTAGCCATCGGATGATGAAAGTGCTATTTGTCGTCTAGCGATCGGCAGATGTAGAGTGTTAGCCATCGGATGATGAAAGTGCTATTTGTCGTCTAGCGATCGGCAGATGTAGAGTGTTAGCCATCGGATGATGAAAGTGCTATTTGTCGTCTAGCGATCGGCAGATGTAGAGTGTTAGCCATCGGATGATGAAAGTGCTATTTGTCGTCTAGCGATCGGCAGATGTAGAGTGTTAGCCATCGGATGATGAAAGTGCTATTTGTCGTCTAGCGATCGGCAGATGTAGAGTGTTAGCCATCGGATGATGAAAGTGCTATTTGTCGTCTAGCGATCGGCAGATGTAGAGTGTTAGCCATCGGATGATGAAAGTGTTATTTTGTCGTCTAGCGATCGGCAGATGTAGAGTGTTAGCCATCGGATGATGAAAGTGCTATTTTGTCGTCTAGCGATTGGCAGATGTAGAGTGTTAGCGATCGGATGATGAAAGTGCTATTTGTCGTCTAGCGATCGGCAAATGTAGAGTGTTAGCCATCGGATGATGAAAGTGCTATTTGTCGTTTAGTGATCGGATGATATAGAGCTTGTAAGCTATCGGAAGATGTCTTAGATGAACACGTAAATTTTACATGTCTATCGGTAGATGTTTTAAATTGGTCACACGAGATGCACGTGATCGCCGGTCGATGCGAGTATTCGCATCTGCCGATAGGTGTTTAAATGAGTCATGTGGGGTGCTCGTGCCATCTGGAAGACGCTGTGTCTATCAGTTGATGCATGCAGACCCATGCAACTTATATGTCGATTGGAAGCATGTACGAGGGACTAATTTTCCATCCATTAAGTTGAAGTCTTTAAGCCTGTTAGGTATACCGTTATTAAAGGAAAAAAAAAAGAATGAGAAAAGAGTTCAAATATAAATCAAAGTTTTATGTAAAGTCAAGAATTTCGTGGCGATCCTCCCCGGGTCGTTACACTCACTCTCAAGGAGAGCCAAGAGCCGAAGAAGTGCAACTCATCACTTTCTAGACCAACTAGAACCACATCATCTATTTCACTCCATTTCCTTCGAGTTGAGCCATGAGTTTTGGAGAGCAATTCCATCACATCCAGAGTAAGATCTCACTGAAGTTTCAGCACCATTGGAGTTCCCTTGAGAAAGTTGTGCATTCGCAAAAGTGGGGTATTTCTCGGTCAAGCTATTTTTTCGTAGTCGAGAGTTTGTGTGCTTCAACTTGTTGAAGTATATCATTTGGTATCAGAGCCATTTTCTTCTGTTGCCCCTGTTTTCTTGTTAGTTTGTGTTCTTTAAGATGATGACAAAGAGTGTGGTGACCCGAATGTGTAAGTATGTATACGATGGCTGCACAAACCGAAACCCGGACGGCGGTACGTCTGCGCGGGCGAACCGGAAGGTAACGGGTCGTAAAAAGGGGGTCGTCACAATCCCACATCGCTTGGGGAAGTATGTGGAAATGAAACATATATAAAGAGACCCTCCTAAAATAGTAAGACGTGTTTTGGAGCACAATTGGCAACGGATCCCATAAGAACTCCGAAGTTAAAAGTGCTTCGGCGAGAGTAGTACCAGGTTGGATGACCGACTGGAAAGTCCTCGCCAAATAAAGCCGTGAGGGGAGGATATTGGGCTACGACCCTGTAGCGTCCCTAATACTGTACCCTTATTTTCCAGTATTATTTTTTTTTATACTTAAAACTTTAAACCTAACATTCGAGCGGAAATAAAACTTTTAAAATCGAAATAGTTGAAGTTTATGCTTTTAAACCATTTAACAAAACTTAAAAACAATTTAAATAAAACTTAAATTAAAATTGAGTAAACAATCGGCCAAAAGTAGGGGCAAAAAGGGACATTTGTCCCAAAAATGATGGGGCGATCGATCGCCCAAAACAGGCGATCGATCGCCATCATTAAAATAGGAGGGGCGATCAGATCACCCCTCATTGTGGCCATCGATCGCCCCTTTTTGGGCGATCGATAGCCACACTCTCTGGATTTCTCCAGAGAGTGGCGATCGATCTAACCCTCCCTGGAATCCGAAATTCCAGGGAGTTGCTCCCTCTCCCTTTCTTTCTTTTCTTTTCTTTCCTCTTGCCCTGCACATATTTCTCACCACATATACCCCTTAGACTTCAACATAAATCACTCCATAAACATGAACATACAATAGCTCAAACCTCACCCCTTTTTACATTTCGTCACTCACCCAATAAATGACTCGAAACACATTTAAAACATAACCCGATTTCATAAAACCGAACTGCGTGGTTCGATTTAAAAACTAAATATTTCCTCCTGCTAAAATCACCAAGCAATTCATAAAAATCTAGATAAAAACCTTAACAAAATGTTTTATAAACCGTTTGCCTAAATATTTGTACATCAATCTTTCAACTAACCAGAACCAAACATCCTAATATGTTCTACTATACAATTTTTCCTACGATCTAACTATAGTGTCCCAAAATACCTTTACATCCTTCCCCACGAGTCAAAAGGCGCCTCGACTGCCCAGCACACTCCCACGGGCCATCCTCCTTCAACTGCATCATTCCTTGGGTGGAGGGATTTTTTCCTCACCTATGTCAAGATCACCTACACCATACAGACAATCTATGAGCTAAAACTCAACAAGTTTCGTAAATGCCAATGCATGCTGTGCATATGAGTTCGTAAATCATGCAACATTTTCTTATCTTTACATAGGTTGTCACCGAGATCTCAACCTGCTAAATGGAGAGGGCACGTCCTGTGGTTGGACAACCCTTTCCACCTAGCGGAGGAGGGTACATGCTTGCAACACGTGCAGCCATGCTTGAGCCCACCTCGCATGACCATAAACATACATGGGTTCATATTAGATGTGGTATTGTGATAGACCTTTAATCGATCCACACAATAGATCAATAGTCCCCTTTCAAGCCACATCGCCATTTTCTTTAAAACATAGTGTGGAAATTCATTTTCTATGCGTAATTCAAAACTGTGATGCATGAACAATTTATAGCACAATTTAAACATACAGCATATATACCATCAAGACTATAAAAACATAACCTATAAAAGAACTAAACCTAACTACCCAACAAAAGCAATTTAAACAAACACATCACCAAAGCTCCTCGAGACAACTTCGACGTACGGTGTAGGCCAATCGGCCAGAATAAGTCACGAAAACTTACCTTGTGCGCGCTGGACTTCGAGCTCCGTCCACGAGCGTCGTTTGTCTGAGGCAAAACACAACAGTTGTCGTTAAAACGAGATTAAACCGTTTAACGTCCAAATTTAACGAAACCTTAACTAAGTAAATTCTCCTAAAATTCTAACTTAGCTCAATGAGGCATTTTACCGAGCAACTCATGCTCGTAAATTTTTAAACTCCATTGACGGAGATTCTCAAGCTCTAAATATCCGGTTTTAAACCTAAACACCGTATACGCTCTAAATTTTGTCTAATAACGTTTAATACATTCAACATACTCACAAACACGATAATCTTACCGATTCCTAGCTTTAGACCACGTTTTTCACAAAACCCTAAACGGAACCCTAATCGTTAAACTTCTCTAAAACCAAAATATAATGTCTAAAACCATTGATTCATACCTAGGGTTGCGAGAGGAGTAGAAATCACGAAGAACGGAAGACGAACGAAGGAGAAATCGGCGTTGGAATGGAAGTCGCCGTGAAGGAGAATGAGAAATCGCCGCGGGAGAGGGAAAAACGCATAGAAGAAGAAGTGTTTGGGAGGAGAAAGAAGAAAACTTGTTTCTAATTAAAATTTGACTTGGCAAATTACTATTTTGCCCTTCTTTTGTTTTTATATTTGTTTCGTCCTTTGTTTCGCTAATTAGCTAACGATTCGGTTTTCACCAAATTTTCTTACTTCGCCAATAACTTCAAGACATTACTAGGGTTCCATTAAAACTGTCTGTTCGCAATTCGGACCCCGTTTACTATTTTTACCAAAGTATCCTTTATATTACGTTAACCGTAATTCTCGTAAAATTAGCGTTAAACTCCTAAAATTCCCGAAATTTTCTCAAAATCCTTATTAATTATTAAGATCGTAATAACGTTTCCTTTCCGCGAAACCGACCTAATTGACATAATTACAAAAATACCATTATATTATTAATTTATAACCTCTCGTAAATCCGGGTGTTACAGGCCCAATCCCGAGAGCAGACAATATCTTGCTGGGAAAAGGGGTCATTATAAATAGTATCAGAGCCTGTACCTAACCGAATATGTGGCCAACGAGGACGTTGGGCCCCGAGGAGGGGTGGTTGTGGTGACCCGAATGTGTAAATATGTGTACGATGGCTGCACGAACTGGAACCCGGATGGCGGTACATCCGCGCGGGCAAACTGGAAGGTGATGGGTCGTAAAAAAGGGGTCGTCACAATCCCACATCGCTTGGGGAAGTATGTGGAAAGGAAACATATGTAAAGAGACCCTCCCAAAATAGTAAGACGCGTTTTGGAGCACAATTGGCAACGGATCTCATAAGAACTCCGAAGTTAAAAGTGCTTCGACGAGAGTAGTACCAGGTTGGGTGACCGACTGAAAAGTCCTCGCCAAACAAAGCCGTGAGGGGAGGATATTGGACTACGGCTCAATCCCCAGAGCGGACAATATCTTGCTGAGAAAAGGGGTCGTTACAAAGAGTGCATCAAACAATCCTCAAAACAATGACAATGGCTCTCAAGAAACCGAAGCACCTAACCCAAAAGAGGGTGAGTCTAGTTTTCAAGAACAACTTGATGAACTAAACAAAATGTTTGATACTCTTTACCAACTTGTGTTAGAATCAAGGGACTAGCATGTGAGGGCCTCTCAAACCCCAATGCATGAGAAGGGAACCGAGAATGCAAGAATGAGGAATAATCGTCATGTAATCTTTGAAGAGAAGGATTCTGAGGATGAAGTTCATGATAGTCCACATGCAAGATACAATCCTAGTAACGAAATGAAGTACGCTAAGGTTTCCATTCCTTCCTTTAACAAATATTGTAATGGTGATATATTTCTAGATTGGGTGGAGAAGTAGAGAAAGTATTTGATTACTATGACTATTCGGAGAGGGTAAAAATACAATTAGTCTCTTTGGAGCTTATGGGTTATGCTAGTTTATGGTGAGATAATTTAAGAGCTCAAAGAAGGAGTGAGAATGATTCGGACATTGTGACTTGGAGAGTTATGAAGACCAATAAGAAAGAGGTTTGTGCCAAGTCAGTACAAACAAAAGTTATTTTTGCAAATACAAAATTAGAAACAAGACACTTTACCCGTGGAAGAATACCTAACCGAGTTTAAGACACTCAAAATGAGCAGTGGATTGGCGGAACCCGAAGAAGAAGTTATTGCAAGATTCATAAGAGGTTTGCATAGAGAGATTGGAGACATTGTCGAGCTACAAACCTTTGACTCGATGGATGTTGTTATTCAACTTGCCATGAAGATTGAGAGGCAAATCAAAAGAAAAGGGAAAGAAGCTAGTAATTGATTTTTCTCGAAGAATACTAACTCTTTCAAGCCCCCATCCAAAGTAAAAGAAAATGGTTCCAATACAAAGACTTGACCTAGCAAAGGAATAGAAGACAAGAATTTGGCAGTAAATACCACTCAGCTAAGGACAAGGGAGATTAAGTGTTTCAAGCGCCTAGGATTGGGGCATATTGCTTCCCAATGTCCAAACAAGCAGGTAATGGTCCTTAAAGAGGGCACCAATGAAGTCGTTAGTGAAGATGAGGTAGCAGATGATTCTAGTAAAGATGATGAGGCTCGAGAAAAAGTTTTCTATTCTCAGGAAGGACCACTAATAATGGTTATCTAGAGAGTCCTAATGACTCAAGCGAACAATGACGAATGTCAAAGTGAACATCTTCCATATCCACTGCTTGATCAAGGAGAAAGTTTGTTCTCTAATCATTGATGGAGGAAGTTGTACCAACGTTGCCTCTCGTGACCTCGTGGATAAGCTAGGGTTAGAAACCACTCTACATCCAAGCCTTTACAAATTGAGATGGTTGACTGATCAAGAAGACATCAAAGTCTCCAAGGAAGTAAACATAGAGTTTTCCATTGGTGGATACAAGGACAAGGGCCTTTCTGATGTAGTACCAATGAGTGCCAGCCAACTTCTATTGGGGAGGTCGTGACAATATGATAGGAAGGCGACTCATGATGGATATTCAAATTTTTTACTCTTTTAAGTTTAAATAAAAAATGATCAAATTGGCTCCACTAAAACCGAAACAAGTAGCACTTGATGAAGAATTGAGAAATGAGAGAAAGACCAAGTCCACCCTTTTCATGTCCAAAAAGGAATTAGGGAAGTCTCTTTTACATGGAGAACCTATAATCTTACCAATGTTTTGGGAGAGAATGGAAGAATTAGGAGAAATTCCTATGGAGGTTCGAGCGTTATTGGATCAATTTCAAGATGTATTCCAGGAGGAACTTCCACAAGAACTACCACCCCTTCGTGGTGTTGAGCATCAAATCGATTTACGACCGAGGGTTGTGCTCCTGGATCGTCCTTCCTATAGGATGAATCAAGAAGAGGCAAAGAAGTTACAAAAGCAGGTGCAAGAATTGCTTGAAAAAGGTTACATTCGAGAATCAATGAGTCCATGTGTCGTACCCACACTTTTGGTGGCAAAGAAAGATGGTACTATGAGGATGTGTGTGGATAGTTGAGTCATCAACCAAATTACGATCAAGTATAAGTATCCCATTCCTAGGCTCGAGGACATGCTGTAACACCCAGAAATTACGTTTTAAGGATTTAGAGCCATAAGTTTAGAATTTTAAAATATAGAGTGATAATTTGTAGAAATAATAAATTAAGTCCGAATGGCCAACGGGAAGTTTCGTTAGAGCCCTAAGAATAAATAAAAATATTTGGAGGAATAAGGAAATTATGTAGAAGTTAAACCGATAGACGAAATAATGATTTAAGTTAAGAAATTAACTAAGGGCAATTAGGTAATTTAGAAAGTCAAATATTTTAACTAAAAATTGTTTTCTCTCTCTTTACTCCCTCATTTCTTCTTCCCTACACGATTCCCTTCTCCCCCTTTGGCGATTTCTTTCCCTCTTCCATCGCCAATCCTCCATCGATCGATCAACTCCTCCGTTCTTGGCGTTTTTCCATCAAGTTTCTTCAACAAATCAATCCTCTAGGTAAGTTCTACACTCTAGACAAGTTTATTTGTGGTTTTAGGGTTTATTTTGATTTAGGGTTTGTGAAGAAATTTAGGGATTTTGTTAGAAATCGATAGGGTTGTTTATTTATTACTCATTGATGATGTATTAGTGATTATTGAGGTTGTTGGAGTAGATTAATGGTGTTGGTTGATGTTAAATGTTAAGTTTAGGTTGTTGGAGATATAGTTGGATACCATTAATGGAGTTTTGAAGTTAGTGAGCACCAAGTGCTCGAGGAAATGCCCGAATGAAATGAATTAGAGATTTTAGAAGAATTTTTCCTAGCTCGAGACGTCGATTTGTTTAGATTTGATGTTTGAAAGTCGATACTAATGATGTGTTGTTAAATGCCCTAGGTAACCCAAGCTCAAAGGACGGTGCTCGGCATATCTAGGACGCCAAGTAAGTGAGTGTTAGATTTCTGGCTCCTAAGGCCCTACGTCGTAACGATGTTGATAATGTTTGTTGTGATGAAGTTAGGTAGTTTTAGGGTTGGTGGAAAGACGGGTAGCTTAAGTAGTGCCTTAGTGATTTGTTAGTGGTCGTTCGATAGGCGTTTCTACGTATGTCATTTCTCATGCATCATGTTTTAATAAAGTGCATACGAACTATTTATGAGCACGTTTTATGAAATATCGAATTAACGAACGATCATGAATTCCGAATGATGCATGTTTCTCACGAGGCAAGTTGTATGTTTCTCACGGGGCAAGTTGTATGTTTCTCACGGGGCAAGTTGTATGTTTCTCACGGGGCAAGTCATGTATTTCTCACGGGGCAAGTCATGTGTTTCTCACGGGCAAGTTATGATTCTCACGGGGCAAGAAAATGGTTTATCTTAATGAAACGAAACTGTTTTAAGAATGTCATGCATATATGTAATGTTATGTTTAGCACACTCCTTACTAAGCATTAAGCTTAATGTATTTATCGTATGATGTAGGTGACGAGATCGAAGGTGAGGAACCTCATTATGATGACCAAGCGTAGTCGGTCGATGGGCGGAGCTCGTGGCGGCGGAGCGTGTTTTGGCTAGGCTGGATGGACTCATGGTTAGATGATTTTTGAGACTTTTGGTAATGTTTGGGATAATTATGGATTAGATAGATTTATCGTAGATTTTGATACGTTTTAGGATGTTTGATGACTGAACAGATAATATATTGTATTTTGTAGTGTTTTCGATGTTTTTCAAACAGGAAGGAAAATGTTACACTTTTAAACGGAACCACGCGGTTCGTTTTTATAAAATTTGATTATGTTAACGTGAATTGTCGGTTTTGAGTATTCGAGTAAAATGTTATGTTTGGAGTGTATTTTGTGGAGGTATGTAAAGATTGGTTGAAGAAGTAGTGAGAAAAGTGAAGAGTTAATGTGTTATGTGTTTTGTGTTAAAAATGTGAAGTGCAGGGCGTGAAGAAAAATGAAGGAAGGAAGAAAAAGGGGGAAGCAGAGGGCTGTGCTCTCTGGAGAAATTCCAGATAGTATGGCGATTGCTCGCCTTTTCATAGGCGAGCAATCGCCTCTCCCTGCTGAAGAGGCGATTCAGCAATCGCCGCTCTCTGGAGAAATCCAGAGAGCGAGGCGACTGATCGCCACAAACTGTGGCGATCAGTCGCCATAGGTGATTTGCATCAGGCGACTAGTCGCCTGATGAAATCGCCAGGGGCGAACAGTCGCCCCTCTTATGGGCGACTGATCGCCATGTTATGTTAAAAAAAAAAGGTTTTATTTATTTAATTAATGGTTTATTAATTTAATTGTTTTTAATGTTTTAATTGTTTTAGTATTTGTTTTAAACGATTTACTAAACGAACTTCGATTTCAATTCCGATTTCGATTGAGATTGAGATTTTGCCTTAGGCACAGTTAAAGAAAAAGTTTAAAAAAAAAATATATATATATATATATATATATATATATATATATATATATATATATATATTTATATATATATTTATATATATATAGTACGGGTACGGTTAAGGGTCGTGACAGTTATAGTATCAGAGAGACTGAGTTTTAAAAGCGATTTTGTGAATTGCCTGCCAAACACACCGCCGTACGGGAACTCTCCATCGACTGTAAGTATTTAAGTTTAAGTATGATTCTTAGATATTTATCGTTTGTGTTGTCTAATATGTTTAGGAACGAGAAAATGCCGAGAGCACCTAGACCGCCTCCAGAAAATCCCATGGACCAATTTATGGATATATTACAACAACAGTCGGAACAGATTGGGATTTTATTAAACCGAGAAGGAAATGGGAGTGGAAATGGGCAAGGAAATACCTCACAGGATCAAAGTGGGGAGAGATTCAGGCGACTTAGGCTCCTACCTTCGATGGTCAGTCTTCGGATCCTACGAGTGCTGAACAATGGATTCGAAAGATTGAGAGTATGTTCGCCTATGCAAAAGTGGAGGAAGCCGACAAAGTGACGTGTGCCACATTTAATTTAGAGAAGGATGCTATATTTTGGTGGGATACGATTAAAGCTACTACTGATGTGGGAGTTATGAGGTGGGAAAGGTTCAAAACGGTGTTCTACAACAAGTATTTCAGTCGCACACTTCGGGCCAGTAAGAAAGTAGAGTTCACGCAACTACGCCAAACGGGGACGGTGGCTGAGTATGTACGAAGGTTTGATTCGCTATCTCGATATGCAGGGTATATGATCTATGAGGAGGAGGACAAAATTCACCAATTCGTACAAGGTTTGAAATTAGAAATTCAGAAAGGTGTGATGACGGTGGATGATGAGGATGTGCCTTATCATAAGATAGTAGAAAGAGCTCTTGGTCTTGATGACATCGAGATGAAGCTTCAGCGACAGAGAGAAGCGTCGAGAAGGTTTGTTAGGGATGGGCATCCGCAACAACAAAACCAGGGTTGGCGGCCACAATCACAACGTGGTGTCAAACGGGCTAATGAGACGCCTAGATTCCAGGATAAGGGTAAACATCCGCAAGGGGCGTCGCAAGCTCCTTTATGCCCTACATGCCTAAAGAATCATCATGGGGAGTGCAAGTTGCATAGTGGGAGATGTTTTCGATGTGATAAAGTGGGCCACAAAGTCGTTGATTGCCAGAGCCGAGTAGGCGGCCACCGAGCGGTCCCTCCCGGATCTTTTCTCTGATTGAAGATGAGGAAGCTGCTCAGCCTTCAGTCGTTACAAGTACTATCTTAGTTTGTGGAAACACGGCTCATGTTCTAATTGACATTGGGGCAACCCATTCCTTCGTAGCACGGAAGTATACAGATAAATGGAATTTAGATGTCGTCCAAGCTGATCATAGTTATGGTGTTATGTTGCCTTCCAGACAGTATTTGCACTCAGATCGGGCGATACAGGGAGAAATTATATCTGTTGGTAGTAGGCAGTTGTATGCGAACCTGATTGTCATATGTATGAAAGGGTACGATGTAATCTTGGGCATGGATTGGTTGTTCAGGCACTATGCCTCAATCAATTGCAGGTCGGGAGTAGTAGATTTTAGACCCCCGAGTGGGGAGAATTACGATTTTCCAGCGACCCTCCGATCAAGTGAAATGCCTCTTGTATTGTCAATGAGTGCCTGGTACTCCACCAAACCTCAATGTTTCAATTTTGTAGCAAGCATTGTGGATGTAAGGAAACGAGATAAGTTAAAGCTGGATAACATTTCGGTAGAGGAGAATTTTACTGAAGTGTTCCTAGATGAGTTACCCAGCTTGCCCGTAAGTGCCCTGTACTCGATGAAGCATGGATGTTTTGGGTTTATAGCAAGCATTGAGGAAGTAAGCATGCAAGAGAAGTTAGAGTTATGTGACATCCCAGTGGTTAGGGACTTTACGGAGGTATTCCTGGACGAGTTGCCCGGCTTGCCTCCAGATCGAGAAATGGAGTTCACAATCGAGATTATTCCTGGTTCGGCCCCAGTGTCCAAGAATCCTTATAGAATGGCGCCAGTTGAACTGAGGGAGTTGCAAGTCCAGCTGAAAGAGCTAACAGACAAGGGCTTTGTCCGGCCGAGCGTTTCTCCTTGGGGCACTCCGGTTTTGTTTGTGAAGAAGAAGGATGGCTCTTTAAGAATGTGCGTGGATTACCGCGAGTTGAATAAGCTAACTATAAAGAATAAATACCCGTTACCGAGGATAGACGATCTATTTGACCAGTTACAAGGGGCCACAGTATTTTCTAAAATCGATTTACGTTCTGGGTACTATCAGTTGAAGATTAGAGCTGAGAATGTACCAAAGACTGCCTTCAGAACGCGCTACGGGCACTATGAGTTTATGGTGATGTCCTTCGGTTTGACCAATGCTCCAGCAGCGTTTATGGACCTCATGAATAGAGTGTTCCGGGAATTCTTGGATAAGTTCATGATAGTAATCATAGATGACATCTTGGTATATTCCCGAAACGACGAAGAACATGCAGAGCACTTAAGAGCTGTTATGACTACTTTGAAGCGACACCAATTGTATGCTAAGCTTTCTAAGTGCGAATTCTGGTTAAGTCAGGTGAATTTCTTAGGCCATGTGATTTCAAAAGAAGGCGTTTCTGTGGATCCGGCCAAGATTCAAGTGGTAAGGGAGTGGCCTCGACCGAGAAATGCAAGTGATGTACGGAGTTTCGTAGGCCTAGCAGGGTATTATCGGAAGTTTATCCAAGGGTTTTCAGTAATAGCCAAACCCTTGACGAACTTGACGAAGAAAGAAGTGAAGTATGAGTGGACTAAGGCATGTGAAGAAAGCTTTCAAACCTTGAAGCAAAAGTTGACCACAGCGCCTTTACTGACTCTACCAGTGGAGAATGGGGTGTACTGTATTTATTGTGACGCGTCCAAGGTTGGATTGGGATGCGTGTTGATGCAGGAAGGAAAGGTCGTTGCCTATGCTTCTAGACAATTAAAAAGTTATGAGGAAAACTATCCGACGCACGATTTAGAACTGGCAGCGGTGGTATTCGCATTAAAGATATGGAGACACTACCTCTACGGACAGAAGTGTGAAGTGTTTTCGGACCATAAGAGTTTAAAATACCTGTTTACACAGAAAGATTTAAATATGAGGCAGAGGAGATGGTTAGAATTCGTGAAAGACTACGACTTCGAAATCAAGTATCATCCTGGAAAGGCAAATACAGTGGCGGATGCGTTGAGTAGAAGGCCTAGGACAGAGGAGTCAGTTGCTTTCTGTATGTCAGCTTCATTGAGAAAGGAGATGCAAGGGTTTGAACTTGAATTAGTTCCAGAACTTTCGGCCCTACTTGCTGACTTGGCAATACGGCCCACTCTGTTGGATAAAATAAAAGGGGCTCAACAGTTAGATATGGAAGAAAAGGTGGCTATTGTATCAAAGTTATCAATTGTGCCTTCCGAATTCAACTATTCGGTGGATGGCATTTTGAGGTTTCGAGATCGCTGGTACGTTCCAAAAGACGAGGAGTTGAGGAAGTTAGTATGTCAGAGGCACATTCATCGTTGTCCCCAGTGCATCCAGGTAACACCAAGATGTACTGAGATCTGAAAGTGCACTATTGGTGGCCGAATATGAAGCGTGATGTGGCCAATTATGTACAATCCTGTCTTGTCTGCCAACAAGTTAAGGCAGAGCACCAGAGGCCAGGTGGGATGTTGCAACCATTACCGATTCCCGAGTGGAAGTGGGATCAAATTGCAATGGACTTCGTAGTTGGATTACCGAGAATGATAAAAAGGCACGACAGTATATGGGTCGTAGTTGATAGATTGACGAAAGCGGCTCATTTCTTGCCTGTAAAGATGACTTACACGATGAATCAGTTTGCAGAACTTTATGTCAAAGAGATTATTAGATTGCACGGGGTCCCTGTGTCAATTGTTTCGGATCGGGATCCCAGGTTTACCTCGAGGTTCTAGAAAAGTTTGCAAAGCGCTATGGGTACCAAATTGACTTTTAGCACGGCATTCCACCCATAGACCGACGGACAATCTGAGTGAACAATTCAGATACTCGAGGATATGCTGAGAGCATGCGTGCTGGAGTTTCAGGCGTCGTGGAGCCGATATTTGCCTTTGATTGAATTTGCTTATAATAACAGTTATCAGTCCACGATTGGTATGGCTCCGTACGAAGCGCTTTATGGCAGGAAGTGTAGGTCGCCGCTGTATTGGGATGAAGTGGGCGAAGCTAAGTTGATCGGCCTTGAAATTTTACAACAGTTGTCTGAGAAGGTTGCTTTGATTAGACAAAGAATGGAGACCGCACAGAGTCGCCAAAAGAGCTATGCTGATCGAAGAAGACGAGAATTGGAGTTTGTAGTTGGTGTAACGACCCCGGCCAGGAGCCGTCACGTGTTCATGTCCTTTCATTAATCGTTTGCTTGACTTTTACTATTATTACATTCACTTACTATCTCTCAACAGACTTTCACATTCTACATATATATTTTTTTTTTAAACTGGTAATAGAGACGCAGAACCATTAAGGAAGACGAACCCTCTCATGCCCAACTTCCCATGCCTCGTCGGCTCAAACTTTCACAGAGTCGAGCGACTGGACTCGGTCATCGGTTTCTTGACAATTTTGGGAAAAGAGGAAGTGCCCTCAATTCTCTTAACAAAATACCACTCGGGTCTGCATAGGTTGCATGCGTTGACAACCCTCAGAAATTTAGTCGTCCGGTCATCACGTGTATTACGCGTGACTCGCTTATCATCACCTAAACCTAAAGGAGACATCTTCCGGTGGGCACGTGGGCCTCGCGTGCTAAATTAAAACATCATTCGGTCACTAAGCGACAAAACACATTTTACATCTTCCGGTGACGTCATCCAGAAGACTAAACCATCATACTACTATTCTTCGGCATCTGCCGATGACGTCAGCCGGAAGACTAAACCATCATACAACTATTCTTCGGCATCTGCCGATGACGTCAGCCGGAAGACTAAACCATCAACAACTATTCCTTCGGCATCTGCCGATGACGTCAGCCGGAAGACTAAACCATCAAACAATTAACTCTCGGCATCTGCCGATGACGTCAGCCGGAAGACTAAACCAACAAACAACTACCCTTCGGCATCTGCCGATGACGTCAGCCGGAAGACTAAACCAACAAACAACTACCCTTCGGCATCTGCCGATGACGTCAGCCGGAAGACTAAACCATCAAACAATTAACTCTCGGCATCTGCCGATGACGTCAGCCGGAAGACTAAACCATCAACAACTATTCCTTCGGCATCTGCCGATGACGTCAGCCGGAAGACTACCTCTTCCAGCTTCCGTCTTACGGTAGAGAACTCTAAATCATCAAATGACTCCTTCCAACAGAAAGAAAACACAACTCATTCAAAATGCATATAGCGGAAGACTTAAGCAACTGACCATTTATAAATCTATATAATCATTCCCTGACTCAGTGATCCACTAGACAGTTTCAAAGCTCAACGTTTTAAATAATCTCATCCTACTTAAACTACCATATTCTTTAACATACTGTAACATAAGAGTCTTAACCGGGGGTCATAAATCGCCTCTCCAGTCCCGCACTGTCACCTTGAGCATCCTCCAGCAACCAGCCTTAAGCATCCTCTTTGAACATAACATCCTCACCTGAACCTTCTTCACCTACACCATAAGGTTTAACTATAAGCCTAATGCTTAGTAAGGAATGCATGCTGACAGATATACATGAGTACACAATTTAAAGGGACATAAGTTCATAAACCATTCTTCATTCGTGTTCATCTTTATCCTTTACATAACATGTATTAAGGCAGGGAACGAGGGAGGAAGACTGGGGTACATAGTCATTTGCCTATCGCGGCAGTCGTACATAATCATTTGCCTATCGCGGCAATCATGATACATCACTCGGCCTCCCCAGTGGGAGAATTCGCGAGCCATACATATCATTAACTCGGCCTCCACCAGTGGGAGATTTCGCGAGTCATACATATCATTACTCGGCCTCCACCAGTGGGAGAATTCGCGAGTCATACATAGCATAGTCTTTTCCCCATTCTGCACTTAATTATGGTTACATTTACTTTTCATGTTCTCTACTTAATCATAAACGTGGGCATAATGCATAGACATGAGGTTCACAGAGAAAAGTCATACCATAAGGACAAGTAGAACATCCTGTAACTTTACATTTACTTACACAACTTCTTCATGTCGTGGAAATAACAAATCATAGTCAACAAGTTAACATTTCAGTGATTTCCTAATACCCTTGCGGTGTAGGGCCCTAGTGGCCGGAAATCTTAACACATTCACTTACCTGGATTCCTTAGCAATCCGAGCTTCTTTCCTTTAAACTTCTTCACCTAAAACATGTACATTACAGTAGTTAAAACAAAGTCCTAATAGTCCTAATCATAAACCATCCTAGGATCTAATAGCTAAAGTCATTCTGATTCCTCTGTTGACACACTGCAGTCTGAAATCCGAAACTAGGTGGACAGGTTTTACCATTGATTAAATCCGAGTTGGTTACTTAAAATGCTCAGAATCGATTCGGGATGACATTTCTACTCTCAGATTTTAAAAAGTCTAAAGCTACTCGGCCACTGCTAAAAATATCCGAACTCAGTGCCGAGCTGAAAACAGAGCTCTATTTACTAATGAATGACTACATTGTCCATTTCATACCTCGGGTGTGGATTTGCAGAGAAGAGCAAGCTCGAAACCGGTCGTCGGCAGAGGAAAGTTCTGGTAGCCGAGAGCAAGAACTTGGAAGAGAAGAAATCGCCGAGAGGGAATGTCGGCTACAGTGGCAATAAATGAGATTTAAGGTTTCCATTTCCTATTTATACTAAATCCATCGATTTTAATTTACAAAACTGCCACCCAACCTAGTTTTACTTAACTTGTAATAATTTATCTTAACATTAAATTTTAAATCATAAAGGTTAAATAAGAGGGTGACAATGAAAATGGTCAGAAAATCACCTGGCCGAAATGTCGGGTGCTACATCCACCCCTCCTTAAACAAAATTTTCGTCCTCGAAAATTGCTCAAGCAAATAACTTAGGATATTTGTCCAACATCTCCTGCTGCCTTTCCCATGTGGCCTCTTCAATGCCGTGATTTGTCCATAAAACTTTCACCAAAGGGATCTCTTTGTTTCTCAGAGTCTTGACTGCATATTCCAGTATCTGTATCGGTTTCTCCTCATACTCTAGTGTCGGCTCTAAACCAATATCCGATGGCTGGATGACCTGCATCGGATCACGCATGCACTTCCTTAACATTGACACATGGAAGACATTATGAACTTTATCCAATGATGGAGGCAGTTGCAGTCTGTAAGCTGTACTCCCGATTTTTGCCAAGACAGGGAAGGGTCCAATGAATCTAGGATTAAGTTTTCCCTTCTTGCCAAATCTTAAGACTCCTCTAAATGGTGACACCTTTAAGAATACTTCATCTCCTACCGAAAACTCGAGTTCCCTTCTCCTTTGATCTGCGTAACACTTCTGTCGGCTTTGTGCAGTCATCATTCTTTTCCGAATAGTGGTAATCTTATCTGACATTTGCTGCAGAATATCAGGCCCAAGGAGTTTTGCTTCACCAACCTCGTCCCAATAAAGAGGTGACCTACATTTCCTACCATACAGTGCTTCATAAGGTGCCATACCAATGGTGGACTGATAACTGTTATTGTAGGAGAACTCAACTAGAGGTAATTGTCTGCTCCAAGTTGTCTGAAAGTCAAGTACACATGCTCTCAACATATCTTCGAGTATTTGAATCGTCCTTTCTGACTGGCCATCGGTCTGTGGGTGAAAAGCTGTGCTGAAAGATAACCTTGTACCCAATGTACCTTGCAAACTTTTCCAGAATCGAGAGGTGAACCTGGGGTCACGGTCAGAGACAATGGATACAGGGATTCCATGCAACCTAATAATTTCCTGAACATAAAGATCAGCAAATTGGTCCATCGTATAGGTGGTCCTTACAGGTAAGAAATGGGCCGATTTTGTCAGTCTATCCACCACAACCCAAATACAATCATGCCCTTTTGTCGTCTTAGGTAGTCCTACTACGAAATCCATGGCTATGTGTTCCCACTTCCACTCGGGAATAGGCAACGGCTGAAGAGTACCTCCTGGACGTTGGTGCTCGGCTTTGACTTGTTGGCATACTAAACAGGACTCTACATACTTAGCAACATCCCTTTTTAGGTTAGGCCACCAGTACTGTAACTTCAGGTCTCGGTACATCTTGGTGCAGCCAGGATGTACGGAAAAGGAAGAGGAGTGCGCCTCAGCCAAGATCAACTTACGCAATTCCACATCATTAGGAATGCACCACCGATTTCTAAACCTCAGGATCCCATCCTTGGAGAGACTGAACTCGGAGGTGGTGTCCTTCAACTTATCCATCATGCTGATATTTTCCACTGAATCCTTCTGTTGTGCATCCTTGATCTTTTCCAAAATTGTTGGCTGAATAGTTAACTTAGCGAGCAAGACTGATAACTCCGGAACTATCTCCAAGTCAAATTTCTGAACTTCTGTTCTTAAGGGTATAGACATGGTTGAAATCACGGGCTGCATTGTTGTTGACATCCTACTCAACGCATCAGCTACAAAGTTAGCCTTCCCGGGGTGATACTTGATCTCAAAATCATAGTCCTTGACAAATTCCAACCAACGTCTCTGTCTCATGTTCAATTCCTTCTGTGTGAAGAGGTACTTTAGACTTTTATGGTCAGAAAACACCTCACATTGCTGTCCATATAGATAGTGTCTCCAAATCTTCAAGGCAAAACAACGGCAGCTAATTCTAGATCATGGACGGGGTAATTTTGCTCGTAACTTTTTAGCTGCCTAGAAGCATACGCTATAACTTTACCCTCTTGCATCAGAACACAACCTAAACCGACTTTAGAAGCATCACAGTAAACACTAAATTTTCCTTCTTCGGTTGGGAGGGTCAAAACAGGAGCTGTTGTTAACTTCAGTTTTAACGTCTGGAAGCTATCTTCACAGGCTTCAGTCCAAGAATACTTAATGTCCTTCTTTGTCAAACCTGTCAGGGGTTTAGCTATCATAGAAAATCCCTTGATGAATTTTCTGTAATAGCCTGCCAATCCAAGGAAGCTGCGGACTTCACTGGCATTCTTAGGTTGAGGCCAATCTTTTACTGCCTGAATTTTGGTTGGGTCCACAGATACGCCATTAGCAGAAACTACATGGCCAAGGAAATTAACCTTATCTAACCAAAACTCACACTTAGACAGCTTGGCGTAAAGTTGATGCTCCTTCAATGTCGTCAAAACTACTTTCAAATGTTCTTCATGGTCAGCCACAGTTCGGGAATATATCAAGATATCATCTATGAATACAATCACAAACTTATCCAAATACTCACGAAACACACGGTTCATTAGATCCATAAAAGCGGCAGGGGCGTTTGTCAAACCAAACGACATGACTAAGAATTCATAATGTCCATAGCGGGTTCTGAAGGCTGTCTTTGGTATATCTCCTTCTTTAACCTTCAGTTGGTAATAACCCGAACGTAAATCTATCTTTGAAAATACCTTAGCTCCTTGCAATTGGTCAAACAAATCGTCAATCCTGGGTAAGGGATACCTATTCTTGATTGTCAACTTATTTAGTTCCCTGTAGTCTATGCACATTCTAAGAGAACCATCCTTCTTCCTTACAAATAAGACTGGTGCACCCCAAGGAGAACTGCTGGGGCGAATAAATCCCTTGTCAACCAATTCCTGCAGTTGAACCTTCAATTCTTTCAACTCAACAGGTGCCATACGGTAAGGATTTTTGGATACAGGTGATGCCTCGGGGTATGTATCAATCACAAATTCTATTTCCCTATCAGGTGGTATACCCGGTAAATCATCTAAGAATGCCTCGGGAAACTCTCGGACTATAGGAATATCCTGTAGCTCAATCTTATTCTTCACCCGGTCATCTATTACACTAGCCAGGTAGCTCTCACAACCACCTCTCAGCATTCGGTATATTTCTAGTGAGGATATAATTGGTATCTTACTTATTTTAGGAATAGCTTGGAAGGAATAATGGTTATCATTTGGGGGTCTAAAATCAACTATTCCAGATCGACAACTTATCGTGGCATGATGTCTAAATAACCAATCCATCCCTAATATTACTTCATACCCTCTTATGTCAATGACAATTAATTCCGCATAGAGATTCTTATCCCCTAAGGACACGACGTCACCCTTAACAATCTGCTCTGAATGTAGGGACCTCCCTGATGGCAACACAACACTATATAACCTTTCAGCTGGTAAGGGTCCTATGCTATGTTTGCATACAAACAAGGTTGATATAAACGAGTGTGTGGCCCCTGTATCTATGAGTGTATAAGCAGCAAAACCACAAATCATGATGGTACCTGATATGACTGTATGTTGATCAGCTCCCTCATCTTCCATCAATGCATACACTCTGGGTACAACCCTTGCACGGTTCGGGTCTGGCGGCATGGGACAATCTCTGACCATGTGTCCGGTCTTATCACACCTGAAACAGCGGCCAGAAAGCAACTTGCACTCACCAGGGTGGTTCCTCTGACATGTAGGGCATAGAGGCGCCAGAGGTCTCTTTCCTTTTCCCTGGTCATCATTCTGGTTGAGGGGCCTCTTCATTCCATGCTGTTGTTGCTGTGGTCCCCTGTTCTGTCGTGGCTGCCAACCCTTGTTCTGACGTGGTGGCGGCTGAGCGTCCTTCATGAGTTTCTTTGGCTGTTCGCGTTGTGCATATGCTGTCATTTCTGCCTCTTCTAGCTCCAAGGCCTTAGCCGTCACTTCACCATAAGGTACATTATGTATCCCGGCAGTCTTCACTTTCATGTACAGACTTGGCTTCAGTCCTTGAACAAACTGGTAAATCTTATCTTCCTCATCCTCAATCATACGGGGAGCAAACCGTGATAAAGCATCAAATTCACATATATAATCCGTCACAGAGCCAGTTTGTCGTAGATTCATAAACTCCTTCTTCTTGTTGGCCCGAACAGTCCTATTGAAGTACTTGTCGAAGAAGGCAGTCTTGAACATCCCCCAGGTCATAGCTTCGGCATTAGGGGTGCTCTGGATCGAGTCCCACCAATGCCTTGCACTTAACTCCAAATGAAAGACAGCATAGGTGACCTTATCCCCTTCGTCAACCTTTGCATACTTAAACATGTCTTCAATCTTTCGGATCCACTCCTCAGCATGGACAGGATCTGAAACATACCCATTAAACACCGGGGGTCGAAGCCGGTGAAAGCGCTCACCCCCGTGATCATGAGTTGCGTTAGTACTGGAGTTGCCTTGTTCTTCTCTAGCTGTCATCAGTCGTTCTATCTGGTGAGATTGGCGCATGACCAACTCAGTCAACTGAGCAATAGCATTGCTATCCTCATTGGCCTCTCTCTGTTGACCTCTAACCATCTTGGGATTCCTGGCAAATCATTACAGGCATAACTTAACTTAATGACATACATGAAATCATAAACACTTACAGTTGCTGAGGTGTGCTCAAGTGACAGTCAGTGCTGGGAGGCAGTCTGCAGAATCGGTTTTAGAACCTGGTTTTGCTTTGATACCACAATTGTAACGACCCCGGCCAGGAGCCGTCACGTGTTCATGTCCTTTCATTAATCGTTTGCTTGACTTTTACTATTATTACATTCACTTACTATCTCTCAACAGACTTTCACATTCTACATATATATTTTTTTTTTTAAACTGGTAATAGAGACGCAGAACCATTAAGGAAGACGAACCCTCTCATGCCCAACTTCCCATGCCTCGTCGGCTCAAACTTTCACAGAGTCGAGCGACTGGACTCGGTCATCGGTTTCTTGACAATTTCGGGAAAAGAGGAAGTGCCCTCAATTCTCTTAACAAAATACCACTCGGGTCTGCATAGGTTGCATGCGTTGACAACCCTCAGAAATTTAGTCGTCCGGTCATCACGTGTATTACGCGTGACTCGCTTATCATCACCTAAAAGGAGACATCTTCCGGTGGGCACGTGGGCCTCGCGTGCTAAATTAAAACATCATTCGGTCACTAAGCGACAAAACACATTTTACATCTTCCGGTGACGTCATCCAGAAGACTAAACCATCATACTACTATTCTTCGGCATCTGCCGATGACGTCAGCCGGAAGACTAAACCATCATACAACTATTCTTCGGCATCTGCCGATGACGTCAGCCGGAAGACTAAACCATCAACAACTATTCCTTCGGCATCTGCCGATGACGTCAGCCGGAAGACTAAACCATCAAACAATTAACTCTCGGCATCTGCCGATGACGTCAGCCGGAAGACTAAACCAACAAACAACTACCCTTCGGCATCTGCCGATGACGTCAGCCGGAAGACTAAACCAACAAACAACTACCCTTCGGCATCTGCCGATGACGTCAGCCGGAAGACTAAACCATCAAACAATTAACTCTCGGCATCTGCCGATGACGTCAGCCGGAAGACTAAACCATCAACAACTATTCCTTCGGCATCTGCCGATGACGTCAGCCGGAAGACTACCTCTTCCAGCTTCCGTCTTACGGTAGAGAACTCTAAATCATCAAATGACTCCTTCCAACAGAAAGAAAACACAACTCATTCAAAATGCATATAGCGGAAGACTTAAGCAACTGACCATTTATAAATCTATATAATCATTCCCTGACTCAGTGATCCACTAGACAGTTTCAAAGCTCAACGTTTTAAATAATCTCATCCTACTTAAACTACCATATTCTTAACATACTGTAACATAAGAGTCTTAACCAGGGGTCATAAATCGCCTCTCCAGTCCCGCACTGTCACCTTGAGCATCCTCCAGCAACCAGCCTTAAGCATCCTCTTTGAACATAACATCCTCACCTGAACCTTCTTCACCTACACCATAAGGTTTAACTATAAGCCTAATGCTTAGTAAGGAATGCATGCTGACAGATATACATGAGTACACAATTTAAAGGGACATAAGTTCATAAACCATTCTTCATTCATGTTCATCTTTATCCTTTATATAACATGTATTAAGGCAGGGAACGAGGGAGGAAGACTGGGGTACATAGTCATTTGCCTATCGCGGCAGTCGTACATAATCATTTGCCTATCGCGGCAATCATGATACATCACTCGGCCTCCCCAGTGGGAGAATTCGCGAGCCATACATATCATTAACTCGGCCTCCACCAGTGGGAGATTTCGCGAGTCATACATATCATTACTCGGCCTCCACCAGTGGGAGAATTCGCGAGTCATACATAGCATAGTCTTTTCCCCATTCTGCACTTAATTATGGTTACATTTACTTTTCATGTTCTCTACTTAATCATAAACGTGGGCATAATGCATAGACATGAGGTTCACAGAGAAAAGTCATACCATAAGGACAAGTAGAACATCCTGTAACTTTACATTTACTTACACAACTTCTTCATGTCGTGGAAATAACAAATCATAGTCAACAAGTTAACATTTCAGTGATTTCCTAATACCCTTGCGGTGTAGGGCCCTAGTGGCCGGAAATCTTAACACATTCACTTACCTGGATTCCTTAGCAATCCGAGCTTCTTTCCTTTAAACTTCTTCACCTAAAACATGTACATTACAGTAGTTAAAATAAAGTCCTAATAGTCCTAATCATAAACCATCCTAGGATCTAATAGCTAAAGTCATTCCGATTCCTCTGTTGACACACTGCAGTCTGAAATCCGAAACTAGGTGGACAGGTTTTACCATTGATTAAATCCGAGTTGGTTACTTAAAATGCTCAGAATCGATTCGGGATGACATTTCTACTCTCAGATTTTAAAAAGTCTAAAGCTACTCGGCCACTGCTAAAAATATCCGAACTCAGTGCCGAGCTGAAAACAGAGCTCTATTTACTAATGAATGACTACATTGTCCATTTCATACCTCGGGTGTGGATTTGCAGAGAAGAGCAAGCTCGAAACCGGTCGTCGGCAGAGGAAAGTTCTGGTAGCCGAGAGCAAGAACTTGGAAGAGAAGAAATCGCCGAGAGGGAATGTCGGCTACAGTGGCAATAAATGAGATTTAAGGTTTCCATTTCCTATTTATACTAAATCCATCGATTTTAATTTACAAAACTGCCACCCAACCTAGTTTTACTTAACTTGTAATAATTTATCTTAACATTAAATTTTAAATCATAAAGGTTAAATAAGAGGGTGACAATGAAAATGGTCAGAAAATCACCTGGCCGAAATGTCGGGTGTTACAGTTGGTGACAAAGTGTTTTTGAAGGTTTCACCATTCAAGGGCGTGGTTCGATTTGGAAGAAGAAGGAAGTTAAATCCATGGTTTGTTGGACCGTTCCAGATTACAGAAAGGATTGGAGCTGCAGCGTATAGGCTTCAATTGCCGTTGTCTATGGAGGGCGTGCATAATGTCTTCCACGTGTCGATGTTAAGGAAGTGTATGCAGGATCCTACGCACGTGGTAGAACCAATTGATCTTGAGATACGGCCAACCTTGACCTATGAAGAGAGGCCGATACGGATTTTGGAGTCTTCGGTTAAGGTCCAGTGTAATAAGTCAATCCCTCTTGTTAAAGTACTGTGGAGAAATCAAAATGTGGAGGAAGCAACGTGGGAGCGACAACATGACATGATGGACAGATATCCAGATTTGTTCAGGTACGAAATTTTGGGGAAAAAATTCTAAATAAGAAGGGTATGATGTAACACCCGGAAATTTCGTTTTAAGGATTTAGAGCCATAAGTTTAGAATTTTAAAATATAGAGTGATAATTCGTAGAAATAATAAATTAAGTTCGAATGGCCAACGGGAAGTTTTGTTAGAGCTCTAAGAATAAATAGAAATATTTGGAGGAATAAGGAAATTATGTAGAAGTTAAACCGATAGACGAAATAATGATTTAAGTTAAGAAATTAACTAAGGGCAATTAGGTAATTTAGAAAGTCAAATATTTTAACTAAAAATTGTTTTCTCTCTCTTTACTCCCTCATTTCTTCTTTCCTACGCGATTCCCTTCTCCCCCTTTGGCGATTTCTTTCCCTCTTCCATCGCCAATCCTCCATCGATCGATCAACTCCTCCGTTCTTGGCATTTTTCCTTCAAGTTTCTTCAACAAATCAATCCTCTAGGTAAGTTCTACACTCTAGACAAGTTTATTTGTGGTTTTAGGGTTTATTTTGATTTAGGGTTTGTGAAGAAATTTAGGAATTTTGTTAGAAATTGATAGGGTTGTTTATTTATTACTCATTGATGATGTATTAGTGATTATTGAGGTTGTTGGAGTAGATTAATGGTGTTAGTTGATGTTAAATGTTAAGTTTAGGTTGTTGGAGATATAGTTGGACACCATGAATGGAGTTTTGAAGTTAGTGAGCACCAAGTGCTCGAGGAAATGCCCGAATGAAATGAATTAGAGATTTTAGAAGAATTTTTCCTAGCTCGAGACGTCGATTTGTTTAGATTTGATGTTTGAAAGTCGATATTAATGATGTGTTGTTAAATGCCCTAGGTAACCCAAGCTCAAAGGACGGTGCTCGGCATATCTAGGACGCCAGGTAAGTGAGTGTTAGGTTTTCGGCTCCTAAGGCCCTACGTCGTAACGATGTTGATAATGTTTGTTGTGATGAAGTTAGGAAGTTTTAGGGTTGGTGGAAAGACGGGTAGCTTAAGTAGTGCCTTAAGTGATTTGTTAGTGGTCGTTCGATAGGCGTTTCTACGTATGTCATTTCTCATGCATCATGTTTTACTAAAGTGCATACGAACTATTTATGAGCACGTTTTATGAAATATCGAATTAACGAACGATCATGAATTCCGAATGATGCATGTTTCTCACGGGGCAAGTTGTATGTTTCTCACGGGGCAAGTTGTATGTTTCTCAAGGGGCAAGTCATGTATTTCTCACGGGGCAAGTCATGTGTTTCTCACGGGGCAAGTTATGATTCTCACGGGGCAAGAAAATGGTTTATCTAAATGAAACGAAACTGTTTTACGAATGTCATGCATATATGTAATGTTAAGTTTAGCACACTCCTTACTAAGCATTAGGCTTAATGTATTTATCGTATGATGTAGGTGACAAGATCGAAGGTGAGGAACCTCATTATGATGACCAAGCGTAGTCGGTCGATGGGCGGAGCTCGTGGCGGCGGAGCGTGTCTTGGCTAGGCTGGATGGACTCATGGTTAGATGATTTTTGAGAGTTTTGGTAATGCTTGGGATAATTATGGATTAGATAGATTTATCGTAGATTTTGATACGTTTTAGGATGTTTGATGACTGAACAGATAATATATTGTATTTTGTAGTGTTTTCGATGTTTTTCAAACAGGAAGGAAAATGTTACACTTTTAAACGGAACCACGCGGTTCATTTTTATAAAATTTGATTATGTTAACGTGAATTGTCGGTTTTGAGTATTCGAGTAAAATGTTGTGTTTGGAGTGTATTTTGTGGAGGTAAGTAAAGATTGGTTGAAAAAGTAGTGAGAAAAGTGAAGAGTTAATGTGTTATGTGTTTTGTGTTAAAAATGTGAAGTGCAGGGCGTGAAGAAAAATGAAGGAAGGAAGAAAAAGGGGGAAGCAGAGGGCTGTGCTCTCTGGAGAAATTCCAGAGAGTATGGCGATTGCTCGCCTTTTCGGAGGCGAGCAATCGTCTCTCCTTGCTGAAGAGGCGATTCAGCAATCGCCGCTCTCTGGAGAAATCCAGAGAGCGAGGCGACTGATCGCCACAAACTGTGGCGATCAGTCGCCATAGGTGATTTGCATCAGGCGACTAGTCGCCTGATGAAATCGCCATGTTATGTTAAAAAAAAAAAAAAAAAGGTTTTATTTATTTAATTAATGGTTTATTAATTTAATTGTTTTTAATGTTTTAATTGTTTTAGTATTTGTTTTAAACGATTTACTAAACGAACTTCGATTTCAATTCCGATTTCGATTTCGATTGAGATTTTTCCTTAGGCACAGTTAAAGAAAAAGTTTAAAATATATATATATATATATATATATATATATATATATATATATATAGTACGGGTACGGTTAAGGGTCGTGACACATGCTAGATGAGCTTAGTGGTGCTTAATTCTTTTCCAAAGTAGATCTAAAAAGTGGCTATCACCAAATACGAATGAAGGAAGTGGACGAATGAAAGACAATTTTCAAGACCAAGTATGAACTATTTGAATGGTCAGTAATGTCTTGTGGCCTACCTTACACTTCTAGAACCAAGGACTCAATTCCTAGCCACCCTTTGGTGGAAGTGAGTATGAATTTTGTTTTGGGCCTACCTTACACTTCTAGAACCAATGACTCAATCATGGTAGTAGTGGATTGATTCTCAAATATGACTCATTTTATAGCTTATTCCAAGACAGATGATTCTTTCCATATAGCCGAGTTATTCTTCAAAGAAGTGGTCTGCATGCATGGAATTTCCAAATCCATCATCTCGGATAAAGATACTAAGTTCTTGAGCTCGTTTTGAAAAACACTATGGAGGAAGTTTGACACTAAATTGCTATTTAGCACCTCATTTCACCCAAAAATCGATGGTCAAACTGAAGTGGTGAATAGAACCTTGGTAACTTTATTAAGGAGCATAGTAGGCAAGTGACTCTCTGATTGGGACATTCAACTCCCCTACATTGAGTTTCCATATGATAGGAGTGTGCACAATTCGACCCAAAAGACTCCTTTTAAGGTGATGTACTGTTTTAATCCACTCACACCATTGGATCTTATTCTGTTTCCTACTAAAGAAATGATGAATCCTAGTGGAGCTAGCAAAGCTGAACAAGTCAAGGCCATGCATGAAACGGTTAGGAGAACGATTCAAAAGAAGAACGGGAGTTATGCCAACTAGGCTAACCAAGGAAGGAAATAGATCATCTTCAAAGAGAGGGATCTAGTTTGGCTCCATCTAAGGAAGGAGAGGTTTCCCAAGCAAAGAAAATCCAAACTCCTCCCTAGAGCCGATGGCCCACTCAAGATTTTGGAGAGGATCAATAACAATGCCTACAAACTTGAATTGTCGGGTGACTATGGAGTTTTGGCTACCTTTAACGTTCAAGACCTATCTTCCTATTTTGGAGAGAAGGAAGAGGAAAAAGAGGACACTCTTTTGGATTTGAGGACAAATTCTCAACCACCCAAGCAGGATCATGTACCAAGGGGGCAACCACTTGATCACGAGCAAGGAGTTTATCTAATTTGTGTACTCATGTTATAGGTCATGCAATTGATGTCCAAATGAAGCTAGAGCCGAACACACAAGACAAGGAAAGACCTTTGCATTTGTTGACATGGGAGCATCCTCAAGCCCTACCAAACTTTAAGAAAGAACCATTGTCTTCCTTAAGACAATTTGAAGAAATCGATCATATAGTTTATCTCTTAATAGTTTTTATTTTATTTTATTTTTGATAGTTGAACACTCTTAGCATTAGGGATTTTTTTTTAATTGTGTTTTATGGAAAAGGAGACCACATGAAAGTAACATTTGGAGAGAAGGGTGTGTTTGCCATAATTGGCCATGCATTCATGTACTCGGCTAGGTGTACTAGCCGAACACACCTCCCTTGATCCCTCTTAGTAGCTGCTCTTTGGAACCCTAATTTTGTAAAGGAAAGTGGTATTTAAACCACTCTTTTTAACTACTGAAGGCAACTTGGTTGAATAAAAAACAAAAGAATCATCTTCTTCCCAAAATCTTGAAGCCCTAAGTTTTGGAGAGCATTTCCATCACATCCAGAGTAAGATCCCACTGAAGTTTCAGCGCCATTGGAGTTCCCCTGAGAAAGTTGTGCATTCGCAAAAGTGGGGTATTTCTCGGCCAACCAGTTTTTCTGTAGCCGAGAGTTTGTGTGCTTCAACTTGTTGAAGTATATAAAAAACCATGGCAACCAATCAAGTGTTACCACAAAAATCTAAGGTTGAAACTTCAAATCTAGTTAGAATCTGATAGATTAAGTGCTTTCGGTGCCAAAGGTTTGGACACAGCTTCAAATTGTCCAAATAAAAGAGCTATGATTTTGAGGAACAATGGCGATGTGAAGAGTGTCAGTTCGAGTGATAGTGAGATGTTGAGGTGGAGGAACCAGTAAAAGGAAATCTTTTAGTCACAAGGCGAGTATTGAATGTGCAACCTAAAGAGGATGGAGACAAAGTACAACGTGAGCATATATTTCATACAAGATGCTATGTGCACAACAAAGTTTGTAGTTTGATCATTGATAGTGGGAGTTGTACCAATGTACTAAGCACATTACTAGTCCAAAAATTGAACTTGAAAATCGAGCAACATCTAAAATCATACAAGTTGCAATGGTTAAGCGATTGTGGAGAAATCAAGGAAACTAATCAAGTTGAAGTTCCTTTATCAATTGGAAGATACCAAGATAAAGTTTTATATGATGTAGTGCCAATGCAAGCTACTTACATACTTTTGGGGAGGCTTTTGCAATTCGACCGAAACGTTAAGTATAATGGTTACAAGAATGAGTATTCGCTGGTTTACAATGGAAAAACCGTGATCCTTACACCATTAAAGCCATGAGAGGCAATTGTAAACTAAAAGTGGATCGCGAAGAAATTCTAAAGGATTAGGGCCGAAAAAGAAAGTGGTGAAAAGAAATTAGTTGAAAATAAGGCCGAAGAAAATAAAGAAAAAGGTGAAAAAAATATAGTTGAACAAAAGGCTGAGAGAGAGAAAGAAAGTGGAGAAAGAAACATAGTTGAAAAAAGTACAAAGAAGGATGACAAATCGAGGGAGAAAGAGAGAAAAACCAAGGGAAAAGAGAGAAAAACCGAGGGGAAGAGAGAACAAAAGTCGAGTGAAAAGAAAATTGTGTTGATGAACAAAAGTGAGGATAAATGTGATATGATTTTGCTTTTATATAAAGATGTTTATTTATCATCTAACAGTTTACCAAGTTTTCTTCCAAGTGTTGTTTCTTTTTTTTTTTGCAGAAAAATAAACATGAAATTCCCATGGAGTTCCAAAGAGAAATTTCGCCGCTGAGGGAGATTGAGAAGCAAAAAGATCTCGTACCAAGTACCTTAGTTCCAAGTCGACCGGAAACAACAAATAGGTTTGAGTGGTTGGTAAGGCCATATGATTTATATATTGCCCTATTATATGTATAAGGTTGATAAATAATATGTCAAAATATTTTATTGAAAAATTTGTCATTAATTGCTTTGCACACAACTTGGTTTATGGCAAAAATTTAGATACACAGTTTGAGAACTTCAAATCTGATTTTAGCATTTTAAAGGATTTTAATTCTATTAGATATTATTCACCATTTGATATTATTGATGATTTTGATCTATTAAATCCATTCAATTTATTAACTTTGTTTACTAATAAGTTTGCTCTTGTGCATGAAAGTAAAAATAATGAATTTGTTAAGAAATTTTATGCAATGGTAAGATTTATTTTTGAATCCGAATATTGGATTTGGCTACGTCTACAAAAAGAAAGGTTTTCAAACAAACGGAAGAACAAGTTACAACCTCGAGGAGATAGACATTTCCAGGTTTTAAAGCTGTCACGACCCTAATACTGTACCCGTACTGTTTTTATTTTATTTAAAACACTTTTAACTTTAACAGTATTTAAGGAGAAATCTCAATCGAAATTAAAATCGAAGTTCGTTTAATAAATCGTTTAAAACAAATACTAAAACAATTAAAACTTAAAACAATTAAATCAATTAAAACTATTAATTCATTAAAATAAAACAGAAAACACATCATGCCACGGCGATCAGTCGCCAATAAAGGTGGCGACTGATCGCCCTCGGCAACTTGCAACAGGCGACTTCGCCTGTTGCAAAATCGTCTGTGGCGACTGATTGCCACAATTTGTGGCGATCAGTCGCCACCCTCTCTGGATTTCTCCAGAGAGCGGCGACTTCTTCCTCCCTTATTTCTTTCTTCTTTTCTTCCTTCTACGCCCTGCACCCCACCTTTAAACACAACAACCACCACAACAACTTACCTCCAAACATACTTCTAACCAACCCTTCAACACTAATCCCTCTTCGGTCCAAATATCACCCAAATAAACGGTTCACAATTTTACATGACAACATATTAGAATTTTTATGAAATTGGACTGCATGGATCGCTCTAAAACCGTGCGTATCCATACAGTCGTAAATCACCTAAAGTCATCAAATAAAACCCAATCAAATCCTCAAAACAAACATCGAACATAACCACGAAATTTACTAAAACTTCACCAAAGACATACATTAACAAATCCTTCAAAATAGCACTACTTCAAACCTACATCCACTATACGATTTCCTAAATAATAAAGTTTCTCCACAAATCCTAAATCCCTCACATTTTTAACATCAAAACAAGTTCACATCAATTACCCAGAATTGCTCGGAGTACACCTACGGTCATCGAATCTTGCCAAAATACACCCCGTCGCCACGAGCACCATCCGTCGACCACCTATTATTTGTCATCGAGAGAAACTTTCACTTTCACACCTGTCACCTACATCATACAACATATACTTTAAGCCTAATGCTTAGTAAGAGGATGCACTATGATGACGTATGCATGAATGCATGACTTTTCATAAAACATGTTCATTTACTTATTCTTTTTCTTTTTCATTTTCGTTAACATGGATTAAGGTGGGGATCTTGCCAGGGAGTGTAGGCCAAGTGCGTGTACATAGTCCTTTCGGCCGTATTCATAGTCCATCGCGTGGAAGTGACATTGGTTTTGTTGTTATGGCCGTACAGTCCCACCCACACTTAATCATTACTTTTCCTTTACATAATTCATGCATGAAGACATTTCATATGACTTTTGAGAAAACATGACGCATGAGGAATCTACATACAACATATCATCCAAAACATATCACCAAACAAATCACAACATACATGGACATACACTATTCTTAACGGACTTCACAAACAACTAATAACTAACATCCTAGGCTACCCGACTCAGTAAACTCCACAATCAGAAAATCATCATCAAAATACAAAAGACTAACGTTGACACGATGTAAGGCCTTAAGGGCCGGAAACCTAGCACCCACTTACCTGACGTCCGTAGCTAGCCGAGCACCGTCCAAAAGTCGTCTCCACCTAAAGCATTTCACAATTAAGGGCATTAAAACCGATCCTAAATAAACGAATTCTAAACTTAAACTAAGTCTCTACCAAAGTAATTTCTCCTAAAACTTCTATTTTCTCCATTTAGGCATTTCATCAAGCACGTGGCGCTCACAAAATACCAAACTCCATTAAAGGAGATTTTACAACCTTCAACAACCAAAAATCTAACCTAAATCCGTCAATAACCACAATCTCACATAACTATCGTCAATAGTCATAAATAGATCGTCAAAGGGAACTAATTTAAACATCCTAACGATTTCTAACCAAAATCGGAGATTTCTAACAAAACCCTAAATTGAAATCAACCCGTAAACCACAACTAAATGAGTCCAAAGCGTAGTGCTTACCTAGAGTGTTGATAGGGGAAAGAAAATCGAAGAGAAACGATCACATGAAGAGACGAACAATCGGCCAAGAAGAATCGCCATGGAGGGGAATCACCAAAATGAGAGAGACTTGCTCTCTGGAGAAGAAAGGAGATCGTGAGTTGGGGGTGGTGGTGGTGGTGGTGGTGGTGGTGGTGGGGGGGGGGGGGGGGGGGGGGGGGGTGAAGAGAGTGTTTTTGTTTAATAATAAAACTTGACTTTATATTTACAAGTTTGCCCCTCACTCATTTCCTTGCTCGTTGTGTTATTTCGCTCATCACTTTAAATTCTCCGAAACTTCCTTATTCTGCCAAATATTCCAACTTATTTCTAGGGTCCTAACGAAACTCTCCGTTCGTAAAACAGACTTAATTTACTATTTTTACGACTTAAAACACTATAGGCGGAAAACCGTAACTCGGCGTTACACTATCGATTGGATTTCTAAAAAGTTACTTATTCTTCTAAAAATCCCTATAAATTCCTAGGGTCCTAATAAAACCTCCCGCTCACAAAACGGACCTAATTTACTTATTTACCAAAATACCCTCTGAGCGGAAACCCGACAAACCCGGGTGTTACAAAAGCGCATCAATGACATCGCTTACAAGATCGACCTACCGAGTGAATACGATAATGTAAGCACATATTTTAATTTTACTAACTTGTTCTTATATGATGCAGGATAATTGAGGACGAATCTTTTTGAAGGGAAAAAGAATGATGTGAACTGAGAAGCAATAAATCTCAAAGTCAAGGACCATGTTCTATTAGAAGATAAAGGAGGTCCAACGAATAAAGATTCATATGGTTTAGTTGTGGAAACCCTAGAAAAAGAGTCATCACAACATGAGTAAAAAACTATGAAAATAAAGAGATTCGTAGCATAGAAGTGGACCCTACAAAATTGACAAAAGAAGAGTTATAAGGCATGGAGTTGAGCCCCACAAATGCCCATGGATTAGAGAAAGAAGGATAAAGATCCACGCAAACTAGAAAGAGATAAAGATTTACGTGGGTTGGAAAGAGATAAAGATACATATGAGTTGGTTGATGATGTGATCCAAGTTAAGGCCAAGTCAAAGCCTAAAAGCAAAGATCCAATTGAAGATATGAGCAGCCCAATGACTAAAGCAAGATATGACAAAGATCCTTCAAAGATCATGATGAGGAATGATGTGACGCACATGCACATGTAATAATTAAAACGGATGGATGCGCAAGAATTAAAAGACACATGTTGCATGTAAGAATTAAAAAGAACATACGCTAGACACATGCTCATACGAGGATCAAAAATTCAAATGCAAAGCACATGCAAGTGCATGCAAATCACGTAGGAGATATCTCATCAAGCCGAATCTACTCAAATCAAATCAAATCATGTTCAAACGGAGTTTAAACATGAGATGACATCTGATCATGCAAAAGATCCTTATTCCAAGATTTTATTAGTTATTTTATTTTAGCATTTAATTTAGTTAAACGTGTAGCTTATTTAATGGCAAAACATTTTCGATTTAATAGAACAAGTTTGAAATAAAAAAAAAAATTGAGTTTTTTTAGAGAGAATTTCTCTTTGGTTCTTTGCGAAGAACATTGATTTTCTTCAAGTCACGCTTGAAGAATTTCTCTTGATAGTTGTGGTTTTTACCAACGAGTTTGGTTTGGGACAAGCTCATGTTTTGATAATTTTGGTTCAAGCAACATGTGTGGGTTGGGTCAAGATCCTGTTTTGATAACTACGGTTCCATCGAATTCTTCGATTGGGGTCTTAGTTCCTTACTTTATTCTTGAATCGAAAATATGTTCCTTTGAACTATGATGTTTGTTGAAGGGTCTCGGATCTCATAATATCCGGTGTTCGAATTAAATTCCAAACTCTGAACCAAATTGACCCGTGACAAATTTGATTTACTTAACGAAATTTCCTAGTGTAATGCCTAGTAGCACATCGTTTCTACTTTACTTTTTTTTTAAAAGAGTTCACTTAAAATTTCGAAACCAATTCATTGAGAACGTATAACGGAAGTCTTAAAATCCTTAAGTATTCTTTAAAATCAAATCAACGATCTCAAATAGTCATTTGAAAACAATACTTAACAAATTTTATCTGTGACGACCCTAACATTGTACTCGATTTTCTCGTACTATTTTTTTTTTATACTTAAAACTTTAAACCTAGCGTTTTTGCGGAAATAAAACTTTAGAAATTTAAAACATTTCCGTTTATGCTTTTAAACCATTTAACGAACTTAAATACAATTTAAATAAAACTTAAAACAATTAATTAAAACAATTAAAATTTAATTAAAACAAATTGTGGGGCAAAAAGGGACGTCTGTCCCAAAAATAATGGGGCGATCTGTGATCGCGCCTAGTCAACAGGAGGCGATCGATCACCACTTTGTGGCGATCGATCGCCACACGCTCTGGAATTTTTCCAGAGCGTGGCGATCAAGAGGCGATCGCGTCGCCTCCGCTGCGATCACCCGATAACGAGGGGCGATCGATCGCCCTCCCTGGCGATCGATCGCCACCCTCACTACCTCCCTCTCCTTCTCTTTTTCTTTTTCTTCCCTCTATCTTCTTTCTTTCTTTAGCCCTGCTTCTCTACACACCTAACACCCCATTCACCATTTCATCAACACAAACGTCAAATATATGTCCAAACATACTCACTCAAAATCTCATCCATTCCTCCCTTCCTCAATCACCCAAAATAACAACTCAAAACTCAATTAAAACATAACCTAATTTTCTAAAAACAAACCGTGTGGATATGTTTAAAAACCGATCATTTTCCTAATACAAAACGTTTTTTTTTTTAAACAGGTTTACCAAAACATCGAAATATCAAATATAAACCTATCAACTATCCAGTACCAAACATCCTAAAATGTTTCTATACAACCAACAGCCCGTCAATTCCTGAAAAACCCTCAAAACTCTAACCATTAGTCCCACGGGTCAAAATACGCCTCGACTGCGCCAGCACACTCCCGCAACCATCCTCCGTCAACTGCATCACTCCTCAGGTGGAGAGTTCTCATCCTCGCCTATGTCGAAGTCACCTACACCATACAGACACACTATGAGATAAAAATCTCAGTAAGCTCTACGTAAATGCAATGCGTGCTGTGCATATGAGTTAGTAAATCATGCATCATTTTCATTATCTTTACTCTGGTTGTCACCGAGATCTCAACCCCCTAACCGGAGAGGGCACATCCAGCGGTCGGACTACCCTTTCCAGCTAGAGGAGGGGGGTACACGCTTACAACACGTACAGCCATGCCTGAGCCCCATCTCGCATGACCTATAACTGTATGAGTACATATTAGATGCGGTATTGTGACAGACCCCTTCGTGCCTACACAATAAATCAATAGCCCCTCTCCAGGCCGCATCGCCATTTTCTTTAAAACATTATGCGAAAATTCATTTTCTATGCATAATTTAAAACCGTGATGCGTGAACAGTTAATGGCATAATTTAAACATACAGCATACGTACCATCAAGACAACTAAAGCTATTAAAAACATATTCTATAAAAGGACTAAACCTAACTACCCAACCAAAGCATTTAAACAAAACGTCACCAAAATTCCTCGAGAGGACCTCGACGTACGGTGTAGGCCTATCGGCCAGAGAAGATCACGAGAACTTACCTTGTGTCCGTTGCAATCCAAGCTCCGTCCACGAGCGTTGTTTACCTAAGCAAAATTTCACCAAATTGTATTTAAAACGAGTTTAAACAATTTAATGCCCAAACTAGCAAAATCCTTAACTAAGGAAATTCTTAAAATTCTAACTTAACTAATCGAGGCATTTCAACAACCAATTCGCACTCGATACCACGAAACATCCATTAACGAGTTTTCCGAAAACCCCTAAAATCCTCTATCTTTAACATTTCTCGTAACTCGACTTAACTTCGTCCAATAACGCTCAATACGTCCTTTATATTCATAACTACGATAACTCTACTGATTTCTAACCCTAAATCGCGTTTTTCACAAAACCCTAAACGAACCCTAATCGTTTAAACTTCGTAAAACTTGAAATAAACTCCCCTAAAATCTTAAAATCGTACCTAGGGTTGGGATTGGGGAAGAAATCGCGAAGAACGGAGACGATCGGAGCACGAACCGGTCGCCGGCGTGTTGAGGAATCGTCGACGGCAGAGAGAAATAGCGAAGGGGGAGGTTCTGGCGTGAAAATGGTGAAGAAGGAAGAAGAAGAAGGTTTTTAATTAATAAAATTTTGACTTGGCAATTTACCGTTTTGCCCTTGCATTGTTTTTATATTAGTTTCGTCATTTGTTTCGTTAATTAACTAGCTATTCGACTTCTCCAAATCTCCTTATTTCCCCAATAACTCCAACTTATTATTTGGGTTCTATTAAAACTGTCCGTTTGCAAAACGGACCCCGTTTACTATTTTAATCAAAACGTCCTTTATATTACGAGAAACGTAATTACTCGAAATTTAGCGTTACTACTCCGAAAATTCTCGTAATTTCCTTACAATTCCTATTAATCGTTAGGATTGTAATAAAGCTCTCCGCTCGCAAAACGGACTCATTTTGACATATTTACAAAAATGTCATTCACATTATAATATTGGATTCCGTACAGCCGGCTATTACATTATCCATAAACATAATGAAATACTAAGTGATATAAAATCTCTTTTAAACTCAAATAGAAATAAAACGTAAATTTTCCCTCTTCATAGTCTCTGAATTGCTATTTGCATTAACATCACATAACCTTGCCATGAGAGCATCTCTTCAACTTCATCTTTCATTCGTTTATTTCATCGTGTACATCATAAAATTTCTAACCTACATCATAAAATTCAAACTATGAGGCTAACGCTCAATAAGAGATACTTAAACTATCATAAATATGTATGCAGATGCAATTTTCGTAAAAAAATCATATCGCGATTCTTTCTCACTAGGTTTTTTACTCTTGCTTTAGTTTCGATATACAAGCTATTTGTTGGAGGTAATTCAATTTAGAGAAGCGAAAAGGCACCTCATGATCCCGTCTTAATGGACAACCAACTCGTAATCCCGTCTCACAATAAAAGTTATGTTATTCAGTCATTCTCTCATCTTTCCGTCTTTCTGTCTATCTTTTCTATCCATTTTTCTTTTTTTTTTTTCTTTCTTTGTTTCTTTCTTCTCTTTAAATCTTTCATGATGCATGGGTCATAATAAACATACGATGCAAAATATAGCATATTCTAGAGTCAATTCATTTGTTCTTTCTATATAATCATAACCTACAACATATTATAAAAGCATCAATATTTCTAATCTATCAAATCATCAAACAAAGCATATTCTCGAGCAATATTATTTTCAATATAACAATAAGGCATATGAAACAACATGTCATATGCATATCCTCAAATTCATGTCATTAACGTGTCATAAGAGTTTACAATATAACATATCCTCGAATCAATATCATTGTAAACGTAACATAAAAATAACTCTCGAGTCATTATCAGCAAAAGTATAATAATAGAACAAGTCTTCAAGTCATTATTATTGTAATCATGACATTAAGACAAGTCTTTAAGTCATTCTTATCGTAAACATAATAATAAAAAAAGTCATCAATCAATCGATATAATACAACTATACAACCTAGCACTTCGTGATGCAGGCCGAAAGGCCACACACATACAAACATTACTTACGTCCATTAACATATCATGTTTAATAACCTATAATATAATATATCCTCTAGCAATATCATCATCATCATCATCATCATCATAAAATCCTCTAATAACAATAAAACGTCTCATAAAACATCCCAAAGATCATCATGAATATCTAAATAAAACACATCCTCTAGTATCAATAAAATGTAAAACGATAACCTAGCATTTTGTAATGCAAGCCGATAGGACAAGCACATACAAATAACTTTTACCTTGTGTCTTTAGTACGTAGACTCTCGCTTACGACGAGTATCCTTCACCTTTGAATTAACCTACACATAGAGTGTTCGCGTATTAATGAAAAAAAGTGAGTTGAAGAATCATAATCGAAGGATTTCCATGGAGAAACCCCAACAATAATGAAAATCCTAACTGACTCCCTAAAGCATGTAAAAACATGTGTTTTTGTTTGAGGGTCGACGTCTATTAGGTTTAGACTTATCTTGGAGATTTTGTAGAAAAAAAGAGGCAGCTCGCAAGTTCTGGACGAAATAATGTTTAACGTGCATAAATTGGTATAAAGTGAGTGTTTAAATAAGATCAAATAAACCTTAAAAATAAGAGTAAATAGCCCAAAATATCTCTAAAAATATAGGAAACCATAATAAGTTTGGAAATATGAAATTTGATAATCCTAAAATGTCAAACAAAACACAAAAAAAAAATGTGATTTTGGAAAAATTGCACACGGGGCCCGTGCTGCGCAGGCTGCTATTGTGCAAGTGTGTATAGCACCTACCGCTCGCGCTCGGCATCCCTAGGCACGCCCAAAGCACCTCGTGCGCGCCCCACGCGTCTCTTGCTTGCCATTTTGCATCTCTAACGCTCCAAATACCTTTCTACATGCACTACTTCATGTTTTTTCACTTGGTTGACTTACAAGGTGCACTCTAAATATCTTTTTGACTTCTACTTGTATTATTTTCCCCAAATACTTCATAACCTCTATAGTAGTAATGTAAAACATAAACTTATCTTTGAATATGAGATTGAATCTTACCGAAAATTCTTGGGTGTTACACCCAGAACCCGAATTGCACAAAAAATTCTCAAATTTCATTGAAAGCCCAAACGCCTCGAGTGTTTCCTTATAACAAAACCCAATGACAAAACACCAACCAACCCAATGTAAGATTTCACAATTTCTGTGACACGAAAATCGATGGTTGACCAAATTGACCAAAAAGTTACACTTAGCCAAATGCCAAAGAAACAAGAAAACTCAAATCAACACAAAACTAGTTGACCTCGGATAACACAAAAATTTATTAGGAAAAAATGAATAATAGAAAAATGGCAAACATTACAAGAACCCTATCTAGAGAGTGAGAGTTGATCCTATAGTTGTGAGTTACATGATATTGTAATTCTTAAGTATTAGTTTTACTTACTGAGCTTTGTTAGCTCACTCCAATGTGATTTCTATTTTTCAAAGATGGGTGACAACCAGAAAGATAAAGCCAATGCAGATTTGTGAATTAAGATGCTTACGTTAAGATTAGATTTGAGATCGAAACTTTTAGGCTTTGTATGTATGAGTTTGTTTATGCTATGTGGCTTGGTTATAGTGTTTGAAAGGGTTACATTTAGTATACCAAGTGTTGTAATAAATGAGTCTGTAAAATATTGTAAAGAACATATTTTGTGGTGATATATGATAAAAAATGAAAATCATTTGGTCGATGATGGTAAATATAATGAAAAAAAAAAGTTTTAACGTACCTAATTCTGATAAATTATCTTTTGGATTATTTGAGATTAAATTCTAATTTAGGGTAACTGAATGAACTATTCATTGATATCACAATTATGTTAAGTAAAATATGTACATGTGTGATCTCTAGGCGGAGAATCCGCGTCACTATCTCAGTTTTCACAAATTCTTTGTTCTCAAATGTTTAAGGTGATATAGTTTTTGCATCATCATGGATTTCATATCCACTTCAATACTCTTCGCTAAAGACAAATCCAAAAGGGATATAAAACCTCTACATTGATATTATAAAATTGATTTATTTGCTTATAAGTTAATGGTTTAAGGTTATTGATTCTAGTAAGAAGTCCTCCAGATCTTCATATGCAAGACTCCGAAAATTTGATGATGTCATGTAAGAGAAGATGAAATTTCTTCATGAGAATGACACTCATGTTTGAGCGTTGTTTAAACTGGGTTTGTATGAAATGTTGATTTGCCCTTAAAGGTATAGTGGAAGAGGTAGAGAATTTATTGACGTTGTGCTCCCCCACTGGAATCTTCATTGACGCTGCATAGCGATCTGTCTCGTGGTATGTTGCCGAATTGATTTTTTTGATGCATGAGTTTATGGAAAAACTCTATTTGTCCCTCGATTCATAATATCACACAATGCCAAAACCCATCTGATAACATGTACACTTATTTTTTGACAAACATAGTTACAGTGATAAACTTAAAAATTAAAACGATGACGAAGTTAGATTCGACTTACGCTTGAAGACTATCGATAAAGACAAGCTACCTAAACTTCACTAGTCTTAAAAAAAACTTATTCTCATTTTATTTATTTACAAAAATTGAAGGATGTTAGAGTGTCGGGGATTGCTAAAGAAAGCAAAGGTATATTAGATATAATGAAGAAGAGAAGACATGGCGGTGTCATAAAATGGCAGTTGATGTTTATTAATAGCGTGTTAATAGAGGGGGGGTGGGCAATAAAAGCATGCATTGGGATTGACAGGAGGAGGCTTAAACATTGCCTTTTATTATCTTCACTCCCGTTTCATGCATATCTTACCCTCTGGAGCGGACCACTCGACTTGCTATTATAACTACACCTACGTAGAGTGGCCTTCAAGTTCTAGGGTTTACTTTTGATTTCTAATAATGGTTGCGCATTGCTTCACGAAACAGAAAAGTCATCTGCAGACCATTTTAATAATGCACGAGATTAGGTTGAAGGGCTTTATAGAAAGCAAAGCTCCATAAGTGCAATACTAGATAAAGGGTTATGAACACAATTGCCCAATTTTCTGCAATAATCCATGAGTTCCATTCCTGGCAAGGCCAGTGAGTAGACACAGGCCCTTTTTCAAGAAGCTGATAGCAAATCCCAAGAGATGAGTTAATGATGAGAGTGATCATTCACTGGACAAGACAGGACAAACACAACACACTACATAATTCATAACTAATCATATAATGCTTCTAACTCTTAAATCAATCCTAATCAACGCCCGCCAACGCAGAGCTAACGGCCGTGAGCAAGAGGGGTGATGGCCGGGTAGCTGCAGGGACTGGGCGGCAGGCTGCTTCTCCCACTGTCAACCAGGCGCTGCGCCAAACTCTCTATTCTTTCCCCGTTTGTCTCTTGCGCCATCCGTTTGCCGCCGAAGGCTAACGACTCTAACCCTCGCTCCTTCAGCGTATCCTCCACTCCGGCCCTCCCCGTTCCATTGTTGGCCTGCATATTCAGTGAAAACTATCTGAACTTTGATAACTATTAAACGTAATTCAGCCAAACACAGCCTGAGATGATGAATAATAATACCTGAATTCTTACGTAGTCTTCTCGGTTCCATGAGAATGCGTTCCCCAACATTTGGTCTATCGTCTCGGACACTCCGTCCAGCGCAATGTCAACCACCGACGACGTTGAGCACTCCCCGTTCCTTCCGAGCTTCCTGCCCATCGACGCTGCCGACGGTCCGTTGCTCAATGACAAAACCAAGAGGTCCTCAACCCCGTTGACCGAGGGGAAGTCACGCTTGTTGTAAAGTACGTGCGTGATTGCAGCTGCCGTGGGGTTATTCATGACCAATCCGCCGTCAATGGCAGTGCATGAGGTTTTCCCGTCAATGGACGTAAGATGGTAGGGCTTGAAAAGGCTCGGAGTCGCTGAACTAGCGCGACAAACTTTCCAGAGCTCGAAGTTGAAACTAGGCGACTCCAACGCGTCAGCTCGGGAGAAAACGAAAGGACCGGAGCTTTTCAGGTCAAAGCAAGGGACGAGAAGAGGTTTGGATGTGTCTTTCAAGGTCAGGGCCTTCCCATCCTCGCTTTTGAACACTTCCTTCAACGCCTTATCCATGCATTTTCCTGAAAACCTGCGGCGCCACGGCAGTGCTCCGGCTAGCCTGAGCTTGAACATTTTGGAGTTAGGTTGAGAGAGTAGATTGACAGCATCACTGGCAGGGAAGAGAGGACGGCCAGAGCCGTCGTGAGCAACTAGCATGGCAGCAAGTACAGCACCCATGCCAGTTCCTGTGAAAATATCGAAAAAATCGGCGATTCGAGCATTGGAATCACCGGTTCTGAGGCGGATCTGGTGCTCCAGGTGAACGAGTGAAGCGCCAGCTACAATGGGAGAGTACCCTCCACCGTCAATACTCAGAATCCTTACCTTTTTAGAAGTTTCACAGTGGAAGAGCCACTTCTGCTCCAGCTTGGAGAAGATCTCGAGGGTCACCCTGCTCAGTTCCATCTTGGATAGAATGTATGGAGAAAGAAAGCCGAAGAGGAGAGAACTCCAGAGCGAGTTCAAGATTTGTCGGGGAGAAGCAATAATTACAGCCTCTCCTCCATTTTTTCGAAATCAAAACGAGTCTGCAAGAGCATCGCTGCTGCAAACTGCAAGTAATGAGGAGTGGAGAAGGAAGAGAAGGTCGGCGCCTTACTTTATACAAACACAAATAGTAAGAAGCGCCCTAAAAGCCATGTGTAAGTTGAATGATAGGAAACATTGAAACCACTCAAATGGGGATCCTCAGAAATTGGACAGCATACCTTTATAGTAAACTAGAAAACAATTTACCGAGTTTTAAGAACTCGTAACTCGGCCTCATATGACTTGAGACACTCAGTTTCAGGCCCAGTCCAATAAGCTAATAATAACAGTGTTCCCATTATCTGATTTTCGGTTTTTCCAAAAAATAAATTGTTAGGTTGTTTAATTTTAGAGTCAAACCGAACCAAAATGACTTTTTTTGATTTGTTAAAAATGAAACCAAAACCGACCCATACGAGATAGAGAACCGAACCAGAACTGAACAAAAATGATCGGTTTGATTCCGGTCCGGTTGCGATTTGGTTACAGATTCTTCAACATAAAAATAATGGTAAAATGTAATTTGGCCCCTACAACTAGGTGAAAATGACAATTTGCATCGTAAACTTGAATAATGGACAAAAACAACCTTAATGTATTGATAATGGGCAATTTACCCCATATCGTCCTATTTTTCATTAAATTGTCACGTTTTTTTTCACGTGTCTATTTTTTCTTCTCGAATAACCATGCTCTCCCCACCTAACATCTCAGCATCTTCTCCAGCTGTAAGTTTGTAGCACCCGGTTCCATTGAACCAAAATTTAATTTATTATTTATGATGTACTTTTATAGAAGGGTTGGGAGAGTTATTGATTAGGTTAATAAATGTTCAGGCGAGGGTATGATGGTAATTAGAATTTTTACATAGTGGATAACGTATTTAAGGAAGAATCTAGTGTGAGTAGCCGCCACTGTTTCATTTCTTTTTACCTCTCAGCTCGACGGATTCCCCCTAGGCGATTCCCCTCCAACCAAGGTGAGTTTTGATTCGATTACTTGCTGTTTTTAGTGTCTAGATAACTAGTGGATGGCTATGTGTGCATTTTGGAAGTACAGAGAGTGAGGGATGGGATTTGGGGTTTAGCAATGAATCGGGAATGACGAAGAACAGAACCCTTAGAACTAACCCTTTAGATTTCCTAATGTTTAGAATGAAGTTTAGTAATGCTGTGCTTATGTTTTAGGTGAGCCAGCTCTTGGAATATCCTACCACCAGGAACTCTCGGTGAAGCCAGGTAAGTGAAGTATTGTGTGTGCCCTCGGGCCTACATCACAAAACAGTAGGTTTATGTATGTTTGAGTATTTTCTGTATGTTATGCATCATGTTTTTGAAAGAATACGAAAATGAACTTTCATGCAGCATTATGCAAAGGCAAGTACAGATTGAAATGCATTGGCGGTTAAGGGAACTAATCCATCCCTTAACTGATGAAGAGGATTTATGACATTGGGAGAACTGATCCCACTCCCAAGGGAATTGAGGGATCAGAATAGCTATTAAGGGACTTCATCCACCCCTTAACTAATGAAGAGGATGTATGACATTGGGAGAATTGATCCCACTCCCAAGGGAATCAAGGGATCTGATCAGTAAACAAACGATGTGCAACTGAGATGAGAAAGTAGAAACTGCATATTCAGGATTTAAGTTTCAGCATATCATTTCATTATTTGCTTTACTTACTTAGCATTAGACTAATAGATGAGTTTTGTGATGTAGGTGTTGAGGATACTGCAGGTGAATTCCCTGAGTTTACTGACGAATAGATGGGGTTGGAGGAGCACTTCTCTGTCTCGAACTGGTATACTGATGAGGCGGATTAACCGATGTCTGTTGGTGTGAAAGTTTAGTTGACAGTGTTTCAATTTAAGTATATTGAGTTTTCATGACAGTAGTGATTTCAATGTTTTGAATACAATTTCGAGATTTTCCTGTTAATAGTATTCTGTTGGGATTTAATGTTGGCACTCACTGGATTTTTAGTATTGTAATGGTTTGAAATATTTTTGAATGGTTTCAGTGAAGTGAGTAAATTCTTTTCTGCAGTTAGAGTCGTGTTTGTACACCAAGGAGTAGATGAGATGTGGTTCTGTTCTCTATCGTTAGATGAAGTCTATCGACAGAGGTTAAGTTGTTGTTCTGTTGTCTATCGGAAGATGTCTTCAGTGGAAGCCATCGGATGATATAGAACGAAATATGTCGTTTAGTGATCGGTATATGTAGCTTGTTTTATCGGAAGATGTTGTTTTGTTCACTATCGGTAGATGAAGTCTATCGGTAGATGTCGGGTTATAGTTATGTGTCTATCGGAATATATAAGTAGAGATTTTGTCGTTTAGTGATCGGCGTATGCAGTCTACTCAATCGGAAGGTGTAGGTTTAAGTCTATCGGATGATGTCTCAGTAAACTCATTGGCAGATGCGTGCTGACGTCGTCGGTAGGTGTAGGAGGACTCTTGTCGTTTAGTCACCGGTGGATGTAGAACAAAGTCGATCGGATGAAGGAAATCATCTGGCTGACGTCATCGGAAGATGTAGAGTGTATTTTGTCGTTTAGTCACCGGTAGATACAGTCTACCGAGAGATGTCCTTTGTTTTTCATTTGGCTGACGTCATCGGCAGAAGCCTTCTATTTTCTGTTTCTGCTTCTTCCGTTGACTTTATTAATCGGCAGATCCGTTTGACCTCTGTGACATCTCAAGTATTTCGATTTAAACTTCTATTTTCTATTGGCCGATTACTTATTAATACTTCCAACGATTATGTTAACATTGTTTTTATGGCTTTGTCTAATTCTACTTTTGCTTAAATGATTTCCGCTGCAAGTTTTAAAAAAAAAATACGGTTGAAATTTTTAGTCATGTACCGGCATTGTGTGACGAACAGGGTTCAGATAACTCGGGGCGTTACAGTGTGGTATCAGAGACATTCAGTTAAACCGTTCAAAAGATTACTCATCAGTGCCAATCGTCGCATGGAAGTACTCCAACAACTGTAAGTGTTTATGTTAGCCTCAGTAATTAGATATTTATGAACATAGTTAACCTTGTACAGGAAGTTAGTTTAATGGCCAGACGCCCAGGAAAACCTAGGATACCGAGGGAAATTCCAAACTTGAAGAGTGAGGAGGAACCTAGTGTTATTAGACAACTAACAGACTTGGTACGTCAACAAACAGACTTAGTGCGTCAGCAGTCCGATCAGTTGGGGGTGTTGCTGAACCGAGAGGTACAGGGGAGTGCCAACTCAGGTTCTAGCAATGAGCATTCAGGAGACCGATTCCGAAGACTTCAGCCACCCACATTTGATGGAAAGTCATCCAATCCGATTGTTGCTGAGGAGTGGCTTAAGAAAATTGAGAGTATGTTCAGGTGTGCCAATGTTGGTGAAGGAGACAAAGTCACGTTGGCCACGTTCCATTTTGCTGGTGATGCTCAACTTTGGTGGGAGACAATCGAGACCACCACCGATGTCTCAGCGATGTCTTGGTCGCAGTTCAAGGACACCTTCTATGAGAAATATTTTAATAGCACAGTCCAGGCAGCAAAGAAAGTAGAGTTTTTGAACTTGAAGCAGACAGGGTCTGTGGCAGAATACGTTAGACAATTCGAGTCTCTGTCCAGGTTCGCTGGACACCTTGTTCACCGAAATGAAGATAAGGTGTTTTAATTCATGAATGGACTGAAACCAGAAATGTATTGAGGGGTCAAGTTTTCGGGTTATAAAGGTTTGCCCTTCAGTGATGTTGTGTCCACAGCATTGGAGGTGGAAGAAGCTGAATTGAAATGTGCTGGACTAAAGGAAACCCCGAGAAAGTTTGTTCAACCACCGCCGCAGAGAGGAGTGAAGAGGTCCAATGAAGGCCAGCACAGCCAAGGGATAGGAAAGAAGGTACCAGACACCAAGACGTTCCCTCAGTGCTCAAAGTGTTTGAAGAATCACCCGGGCGAGTGTAGATTTGGATCGGGTAAGTGCTTCAACTGCGAAGAGGTTGGACACTTGTACAAGGATTGCCCAAAGCTCCGGGTCGTTCAATGTTTCCATTGCAACAAGGTTGGCCATACCAACAGAGATTGCCCAGCTTTGAAGGGTGGCCCTGCCAGGATTAAGCCAAGAATATTCTCCATGATGGAGTCTGGTGATGAGGACCAGCCTGCTGTAGTGTCAGGTACTATATTGATTAACTCTATACCTGCTTTTACTTTGATAGATTCGGGTGCAACTTATTCTTTTATAGCCTCTGCATTTGCGAATAAGTTAGATGTACGGTTTACTCCTTCTGAGCATGTGTTTAATGTATCATTACCTTCTGGTGAGCACATGCACTCCAATCAAATGATGTCTGATAGTGTGGTGTTAGTAGGGAACATGAATTTGCTTGCTGATCTCATTGTTATGGACATAATGGGATTTGATGTGATCCTAGGAATGGATTGGTTGTTTAAGCATTATGCCACAATAGATTGTAGGGCTGGAATTGTTAATTTTCAACCCCTAGTGGTTTGAACCATATCTTCCAAGCTCTGAAGAGGAGTAAAGAAATGACTGTGATGACTTCTGCCGATTGTAGACCCTCCCCATGCAGAGAGTATTTGTGCTTTTTGGCCAATGTCTTAGACACGCAGCTAGTAGAAGAATCAAGCCCCAAAAATGTTTTAGTTGTCCAAGATTTTCTAGAAGTATTTCTAGATGACCTTCCTGGCTTACTACCAGATAGGGAAATTGAGTTTGTGGTAGATGTTTACCCCGGCGCCGAGCTTGTGTCTAAAAATCCATATAGACTAGCACCAACAGAACTTAAAGAATTGAAGAAACAGTTAGAGGATTTGTTGGAGAAGGGGTTCATACGCCCTAGCTTTTCACCATGGGGTGCACCTGTCCTTTTTGTCAAAAAGAAAGATGGATCAATGCGTATGTGCATAGACTATAGAGAGTTGAATAAGCTAACTGTCAAGAACAAGTATCCACTGCCGAGGATTGATGATTTATTTGATCAGCTTAAGGGTGCAAGAGTCTTCTCTAAAATTGACCTTAGGTCCGGTTATTACCAGTTGAAGGTTAAATCTGAAGATATCCCAAAGACTGCCTTTCGCACAAGGTATGGAAATTATGAGTTTTTGGTTATGTCTTTTGGTTTGACAAATGCGCCAGCAGCCTTCATGGATCTTATGAATAGGGTGTTTCACGAGTATTTGGACAAGTTTGTCATTGTATTCATAAATGACATTCTAATCTATTCTAAAATTAAGGAGGAGCATGCAGGACACCTAAACTTGGTGTTAGGATTGCTGAGGCAGCACTAACTTTATGCCAAATTTTCCAAGTGTGAGTTTTGGTTGGACAGAGTTCACTTTCTTGGTCATGTGATCTCTGGAGATGGGATATCTGTTGATCCAGCCAAGGTTCAAGCTGTTAAGGAATGGCCCCAACCGAAGAATGCCACTGATATCCGAAGTTTCCTTGGATTAGCAGGATATTATAGAAAATTTATCGAGGGATTTTCAAAGATTGCCACACCCCTTACTATGTTAACAAGGAAAAATGTGAAGTATAATTGGACTGATAAATGTGAATCCAGTTTCCAGACCTTGAAGCAGAAACTAACCAATGCTCCAATTCTGACCCTTCCTGTTGTTAATGGTAAGTTCAGCATATATTGTGATGCATCCAAAGTTGGACTTGGTTGTGTTTTGATGCAAGATGGAAAGGTTATAGCTTATGCTTCTAGGCAGTTAAAAGTGCATGAGAAGAATTACCCTACACATGACTTAGAATTAGCTGCTGTGGTTTTTGCATTAAAGATTTGGAGGCACTTCCTGTATGGACAAACCTGTGAGATATTTTCGGATCATAGGTGGCTAGAGTTTGTCAAAGATTATGATTTCGAGATTAAGTACCACCCTGGCAAGGCGAATGTAGTGGCTGATGCTTTGAGTAGAGTGACTCCTTCAGTCTCTGCATTGATTCTAGAAATACCGATAGCTTTAGAGATAGAATTCCAAAGATTTAACCTGGAGGCGATGTCTAGTGTGTCAGCCATGCTTTCGGCCATATCTTTGAGGCCAACTATTTTGGAGAAAATAAAGGAAGTTCAAATGAATGACACCGAATGCAATAAGTATAAGTTGTGCATAGATTCTACTGACGAGTCGGACTTCAACTGCTCAGCTGATGGAATTCTCAAGTTTCGAAATAGATGGTTTGTTCCGGCTGATACCGAACTTAGAAAAGAAATCCTATCTGAGGCACATTCCTCTAGACTTTCTGTTCATCTTGGAGGTACGAAAATGTACAGAGATCTCAAGCAACATTATTGGTGGCCAGGTATGAAGAGAAGTGTGGCGGAGTACGTGGAGTCATGTCTGGTCTGCCAGCAAGTCAAGGCTGAACATCAGAGGCCTGCTGGAACATTGCAACCTTTACCAGTTCCCGAATAGAAATGGGAACAAATAACTATGGATTTTGTTATAGGATTACCTAGAACAGCAAAAGGTCACGATGCAATTTGGGTAATAGTTGATCGTTTAACCAAATCAGTTCACTTTCTGTCAATGAAGATAACATACTCGATGGATCAATTGGCTGAGTTGTATGTGCACGAAATTGTTAGACTACATGGAGTTCCAAGCACCATAGTTTCAGACCGAGACTCCAGATTTACATCTAAGTTTTGGAAAAGTTTGCACAAGGCTATGGGAACACAGCTTAGTTTTAGCACAGCCTTTCATCCTCAAACTGATGGACAATCTGAGAGAACTATCCAAACGTTGGAGGATATGCTTCGTGCATGTGTACTGGAATTTCAGGGTTCTTGGAGTAAGAATTTACCATTGGTTGAATTCTCTTATAATAACAGTTTTCAAGCAACAATATGCATGGCACCATACGAGACATTATATGGACGAAAGTGCAGATCTCCATTATATTGGGATGAAGTTGGAGAAGCAAAACTGATTGGTCCTGACATTGTGCAGCAGACAGTGGAGAAGATTGCTCTTATCCGACAAAGAATCTTAACAGCTCAAAGCCGGCAGAAAAGCTATGCAGACAAAAGACGAAGAGAATTAGAATTTGATGTTGGTAATGAAGTTTTTCTTAAGGTGTCACCTTTCAAAGGAGTCGCGAGATTTGGAAAGAGAGGCAAGTTGAACCCCAGATTTATTGGACCGTTCACTATTCTGAACAGAGTTTGGAGAGCAGCCTATCAGTTGCAGCTACCGAATTCTATGGAAGGGATACACAGTGTGTTCCATGTTTCTATGTTGAAGAAGTGTGTACGAGATTCATCACAGGTTGTGGAACAGCAGAACATTGAAGTCCTTCCTACTCTTACTTATGAGGAAAAACCAGTAAAAATCTTAGATTATGCAGTAAAGGTATTACGCAACAAAGAAGTTCCACTGGTAAAAGTCTTATGGCATAACCAGAACATTGAGGAGACAACTTGGGAGCGCCAGCAGGACATGATGGACCAATATCCAGAACTATTCAGGTACTGAATTTTGAGGACAAAATTCTTTTAAGGAGGGTAGATTGTAGCACCCGGTTCAATTGAACCAAAATTTAATTTATTATTTATGATGTACTTTTATAGAAGAGTAGGGGGAGTTATTGATTAGGTTAATAAATGTTCAGGCGAGGACATGATGGTAATTAGAATTTTTACATAGTGGATAACGTATTTAAGGAAGAGTCTAGTGTGAGTAGCCGCCACTGTTTCATTTCTTTTTACCTCTCAGCTCGACGGATTCCCCCTAGGCGATTCCCCTCCAACCAAGGTGAGTTTTGATTCGATTACTTGCTGTTTTTAGTGTCTAGATAACTGGTGGATGACTATGTGTGCATTTTTGAAGTACAAAGAGTGAGGGATGGGATTTGGGGTTTAGCGATGAATCGGGAATGGCGAAGAACAGAACCCTTAGAACTAACCCTTTAGATTTCCTGTAACGACCCTAATACTGTACCCGTATTTTCCGTACTATTTTTTTTTATCCTAATAATTTTAACTAAACTCTAGGCAGAATCTAAACCGAAATCGAAACCAGAATCGAAATCGGAATTGAAATTGAACCTTGAAAGCATTTAAAACAAAACGTTTAATAAATAATTAAAACTTAAAACATTAATTAAAACTTTAAAAAAATCAAATTGAAAAGAGGGAGGGCAGAATCGAAATTCTGCCCTCGAAAAGCAGCAGCGACCGGGCGCTGCCATTTGCAGCGCACGGTCGCCGTGTGCGCTGCACAATACAGCGCGCGATCGCTGCATTGTGCAGCGATCAGGCGCTGCATCGCTGCACATTGCAGCGATCGGGCGCTGCGTTGTGCAGCGCCCAGTCACTGCGTTGTGCAGCGACTGGTGCAGCGATTCACTCCCTCTGCCCTCTGTATTTTGCCTACTCTTTTCTTACCACAGCAGAGAGCAAAACACTTCAACTTTCAGCTCTCTGGAATCCGATTCCAGAGAGCAAATTCCTCTTTCTCCCTCACATTCTAGCACCCTAAACATTTCAATATTCTTTCGATTTCATTCCCGATCATTGCTAAACATACCACTCAGGCAATACGTGATAAAACTTCCTAAAAACAATTGGCGTGGATAGCTCAAAAACTCGAGCATATCCGCACCAATCCTGAAACATTCAAATACAGTTTACAAAATCATTTAAAACGCTATACAACCAAACAGTTCCAGAATTTCAAAACAAATGTCATTACCTAAACATCCTATAATGTCTATAAAGCTATCAGCCCAAATACCCCAAAAAGACCCTCAAAACTTTGTACATACTATCCCCACGGGTCAGTGAAGCCTCGACTGCGCCAGCACACTACCGCAGCCATCCTCGATCAACCGGACTCATGCCTCAGGAGGAGGAATCTCATCCTCACCTGGATCCTCGATATCTAGATCACCTACACCATACAATACACTATGAGATAAAAATCTCAGTAAGCTCTAGTAAATGCGATGCATGCTGTGCGTATGAGTTCAATAAAACCATGCTTTAATTTATCTTACTATGCAATGCTCAATACGCCTTTCGGCCAATACAATACGCCTTTCGGCCAATGCTATGCTCAATACGCCTTTCGGCCAATACAATACGCCTTTCGGCCAATGCTATGCTCAATACGCCTTTCGGCCAATACAATACGCCTTTCGGCCAATGCTATGCTCAATACGCCTTTCGGCACAGTTATATCAATACGCCTTTCGGCACAGTTATATCAATACGCCTTTCGGCCAATACAATACGCCTTTCGGCCAATACTATGTTCAATACACCTTTCGGCCAATACAATACGCCTTTCGGCCAATACTATGTTCAATACGCCTTTCGGCCAATACAATACGCCTTTCGGCCAATACACAATAAGCCTTACGGCCAATGATCACTAAGCCTTACGGCCGATGAACGATAAGCCTTTCGGCCGATGCAATACTTTACGTTATCTTTAAAACTCTGTGCGGAAGTTCGTTTTCATGCTTTTCTTTAAAACCAGTGATGCATGAACAGTTCAATATCATACTGTAAACAAGCAATAACATATACCATCAAAGACTGTAAAACCTAATCTATAAAACAAATAATCCTAGCTACCCAACCAAAGCAATATAAACTAGTGCGTCACTAAAATCCTCGAGACGACGTTCGACGTATGGTGTAGGCCAATCGGCCAAAGAAGATCACGAGAACTTACCTCGTGACCAAAGCAGCTCAAGCTCCGTCCACGAGCGATGTTTGTCTGAAGTAAAACACAATATTGACGTTAAAACGAATTTAAGTTATAAAACGTCCAAATTGTCAAAACCTTAACTAAAGAACTTCCTAAAGCTATAATTCGATTCATTGTACTACATTATCGAGAGATCTACTCTCGGCTCTTGAAAATCCAAAATACGAGTTTACCCTAAATTCTCGAATTTTCTCGATTTCTAGCATTTTTCACAAATCGTTCTAACTTCGTCCAATAACGTCAAATACGTGCAACATATACTTAATCACGGCTAACCTATTAATTAGGAGCCCTAAATCGACATTTTTATCGAAATTTACCGAAACCCTAGTTTGTCGAAAACGCTACAAACGTCGAAATAAAAGCTCAAGATTAAAGGTACATACCGAGAGTTGCGAGAGGAGGAGAAACCGTGAAAGAAACGGAACGAACGGGAGGAGAAACGGAGTCGGATCGTGAAATCGTCGGCGGCTGGCAGAGAGGGTTTCGCGAGGGTTTTTGCTCTCTGGATCGATTTTCAAATGAAAATCGTTAAGGCTTTTTGCCTTTAAGTAATAATCACTTAATTAAATGCTAATTGACGATTTTGCCCTTCTTTAGTTTTTATATAGATTTCTTCTTTCGGTTCGTCAATCGTCCAGCTATTCGGTTTCCCCAAATCTCCTTATTTCGCCAATAAGCCCAACTCGTTATTTGGGATTTAACAAAACTGTCCGTTTGCAATTTGGACCTCGTTTACTATTTTTATTAAAACGTCATTTACTTTACGATAAAGGTAATTACTCGGAATATAGCGTTTAATCTCCGAAAATTCCCATAATTTTCTTAAAATTCCTATTAATCGTTAGGATCGTAATGACGCCTTCTTTTCGTAAAATGGACCTGATTTGACATATTTACCAAAAATGTCATTATAAAATGAAATAACAATATAATATATTATATCTGAAATCCGTACAAGCCGGATATTACATTTCCTAATGTTTGGAATGAAGTTTAGTAATGCTGTGCTTATGTTTTAGGTAAGCCAGCTCTTGGAATATCCTACCACCAGGAACTATCGGTGAAGCCAGGTAAGTGAAGTATTGTGTGTGCCCTCGGGCCTACATCACAAAATAGTAGGTTTATGTATGTTTGAATATTTTCTGTATGTTATGCATCATGTTTTTGAAAGAATACGAAAATGAACTTTCATGCAGCATTATGGAAAGACAAGTACATATTGAAATGCATTGGCGGTTAAGGGAACTAATCCACCCCTTAACTGATGAAGAGGATTTATGACATTGGGAGAACTGATCTCACTCCCAAGGGAACTGAGGGATCAGAATAGCTATTAAGGGACTTCATCCACCCCTTAACTGATGAAGTGGATGTATGACATTGGGAGAATTGATCCCACTCCCAAGGGAATCAAGGGATCTGATCAGTAAACAAATGATGTGCAGCTGAGATGAGAAAGTAGAAACTGCATATTCAGGATTTAAGTTTCAGCATATCATTTCATTATTTGCTTTACTTACTTAGCATTAGGCTAATAGATGAGTTTTGTGATGTAGGTGTTGAAGATACTGCAGGTGAATTCCCTGAGTTTACTGACGAATAGATGGGGTTGGAGGAGCACTTCTCTGTCTCAAACTGGTATACTGATGAGGCGGATTAACCGATGTCTGTTGGTGTGAAAGTTTAGTTGACAGTGTTTCAATTTAAGTATATTGAGTTTTCATGACAGTAGTGATTTCAATGTTTTGAATACAATTTCGAGATTTTCCTGTTAATAGTATTCTGTTGGGATTTAATGTTAGCACTCACTGGATTTTTAGTATTGTAATGGTTTGAAATATTTTTGAATGGTTTCAGTGAAGTGAGTAAATTCTTTTCTGCAGTTAGAGTCGTGTTTGTATACCAAGGAGTAGATGAGATGTGGTTCTGTTCTCTATCGTTAGATGAAGTCTATCGGCAGAGGTTGAGTTGTTGTTCTGTTGTCTATCGGAAGATGTCTTCAGTGGAAGCCATCGGATGATATAAAACGAAATATGTCGTTTAGTGATTGGTATATGTAGCTTGTTTTATCGGAAGATGTTGTTTTGTTCACCATCGGTAGATGAAGTCTATCGGTAGATGTTGGGTTATAGTTATGTGTCTATCGAAAGATATAAGTAGAGAGTTTGTCGTTTAGTGATCGGCGTATGCAGTCTACTCAATCAGAAGGTGTAGGTTTAAGTCTATCAGATGATGTCTCAGTAAACTCATCGGCAGATGCGTGCTGACGTCGTCGGTAGGTGTAGGAGGACTCTTGTCTTTTAGTCACCGGTGGATGTAGAACAAAGTCGATCGGATGAAGGAAATCATCTGGCTACGTCATCGGAAGATGTAGAGTGTATTTTGTCGTTTAGTCACCGGTAGATACAGTCTACCGAGAGATGTCCTTTGTTTTTCATTTGGCTGACGTCATCGGCAAAAGCCTTCTATTTTCTGTTTCTGCTTCTTCCGTTGACTTTATTAATCGGCAGATCCGTTTGACCTCTGTGACATCTCAAGTATTTCGATTTAAACTTCTATTTTCTATTGGCCGATTACTTCTTAATACTTCCAACGATTATGTTAACATTGTTTTTATGGCTTTGTCTAATTCTATTTTTGCTTAAATGATTTCCACTGCAAGTTTTAAAAAAAAATGCGGTTGAAATTTTTAGCATGTACGGCATTGTGTGACGAACCGGGTTCAGATAACTCGGGGCGTTACAAAGTTTACCTGAAGAGAAAAAATCTCAAAAATCCAACAAACCGAGAAAAGAAACTGCAAATTCCACCAAATAAATATCACTCAGACTTCAACTTAAGCAAAAAAAGAGTGGCGTGCCCCTGTTTAGTGATCAAAAGCGAAAAGACATCGGAAGCAACAAATTTCGACAGCGAAGAACTCAAATACAGAGCTGAAGAAGCAGAAACAGAAACAAGCTTCAGCCTACATTTTGGGAGCAAGTGGTGGAAGTATAGTTTACAAGGCCATGGTTAAAGATGGAACGGCCTTAGCTGTAAGAAGAATTGCAGAAAGTGGAGTCGAGAGAGTAAGATTTTTGAGAACCAGGTGATAGCCATCGCCAAGCTTAAGCACCCCAATTTAGTCAAAGTTCGTGGTCTTTAATGGGATGAAAAGCTTGTTATTTGTGATTACGTCAGCAATGGCAGCCTGGGTTCCACTTTCAGTAAGCTCTCTCTTTCTCTGTTTCTTTTAATTCAGCTAGCTTTCTTGGATTTTTTTCGCTATGCAATTCTAGCAGAAATGGTCATTTTCTCTGTTCTTTTCGTCTATAATTTTCATTTTTTGGTTAGCAATCTTATGGTAAATAATGTTTCCATCTCAAGCTCTGTTTCTCCGTTTACTGTAACCACTACTCCATTTTTCTTGCAATTACCACCTTCTTCGTTTCCGTTTTCTGCTTCTTCAGCTCTGTATTTGAGGTCTTTGCTGTCGAAACTTGTTGCTTCTGATGTCTCTTCGCTTTTGATCACTAAACAGGGGCACACTACTATTTTTTTGCTTGGGTTGAAGTCTGAGTGATTTTTATTTGATGCAATTTGCAGTTTCTTTTCTAGGTTTGTTAGATTTTTGAGATTTTTTCTCTTCTGGTAAACTTACGGCTGGAGAAAATGCTGAGACGTTTGGTGGGGAGAGTATTTTGGGAAGAAAAAATGGAGCGTGAAAAAAATGTGATAATTTAACGGAAAATAGGACAGTAGGCATTAAGTTGTTTTTGCCTATTATTCGAGATTATGGTTCAAATTGCCCTTTTCACCTAGTTGTAGGGGCCAAATTGCACTTTACTCTAAAAATAATATCCTTAAAAATAAAAAATTATTAAAAAATAAATCTTAATAAAATATCAAATTAAATAAATCATTTAAATAATTAATCTAAATATATATAACTTAATTTAAATAACTCAATCAATTTATTAATTAATTTATTTTTAATAATATAATTAAATCTCTAATTAATATAATCTAGTAATTTAATAATCAATTACAAATTTGGTAAAAGTATAACAATTTAATTACTAATAAGTATAATTCAATAACATTTTTACTGACTAGGTATAATTTATTAATTAAATCACTACTTAGTATAATCAATGATCCTATAGCTCATTAGGTAAATATTCAATTATTTAATCATTAACTAATAAAATTTAATGACTAATAATCCATAATTCAATATTTAGGCATAATAAAGTAATTTGAATTTTAGACAATTGTGGGTTGGAATTTTAAACTTAATATCAATTTATTGTATATTTTTTAATATATACTTTTATATTTAAATAATTTTTTAAGTGAATATAATTTTTATCGGTTTTTTTGTGCAGTACGGTTCCTAGGTTTTAGAAACGAAAACCGAACCGAAATTTTTGGTTCCTGAAAAGTAGAACCGAAAATCAATATATCTTAGAAACTGACCCGACCGGACCAACTCCAATCGGTTCGGTTGGGCTCGGTTTTGCACACCCTAGACAGAAAACCGGACCTATCCCTCCCGCTTGCATCCCATAATTCTAAGCCGAACTGCGGAAGCCCCTTCTTATCCACAACTCTGCAGTCTGCCCAACTCTAAGAACCTGGAATTTCTCTAACCGATGACCGTACCACAGTACTACACTTTCTTCTACTTCTAACCATCCTCTTCAGCTTCTCACCCTTGGCCTTTCCCTGGATATTCTTCAAGACCCAGGCTCCACTCTGTTTTTCTATTTGCTCAGTTTTCATGGCCACCCCTTTCTCTTCTTCGGCTACTTCTCTGCGCCCTCTTCTCCAACCCAGCCAAACTACTTCCAAAACACTCCTCTGCTTTCGAGGTATGATGCCCATTTTCTCTTTTTCAATATTTCACTCGCTTACCTTCTTTCTCGTTCACTTCAACTTGAGCTCTTAAATCTGTTATTTCATTGCTTGCTGCTGATATGCTTCTTTTTGTCTTTTTCATCTGTTATTGTCTTTTTTTTTGGGCTCTCCCTCGACCCCCAAATTTCGTTGTACATTTATGGTCGAGGTTGTTTCTTTGTTTTAGCTTAGTGGTAAGTAATTTCTTGGTCACTCAGTCGTTTCGACTAAATTATACTTGTAGATTACATTGGACGGATTGAATGTGTGAAATGCCAATCTGCTGGCGGAAAACATAAAGT
>CM039511.1:25317112-25339492 GCA_022432975.1 Begonia masoniana
AATTTACGTAAAGATCAACATAAGGACAATTAAATTCGTAAGAACATCACCGGGCCTGAAAATGCGGTGTTCAAAGGGTTGTTGTGAAGAGGAAATCATCCGTGTGAGTTGTAGGTGGTTTCTTCTACTACTTCCTTATTTCCCTCCTTTTGTGAGTGGAAAAAACCCCAACAATGACGTAAAACAATCAATCCATACATTGACGTCGCATCATCCCAAGTTGTTGCAAGCTATTTTCATAAAAACTGCTGTGTCCAAATCGAGCAGTCATCATGACGCAAAGCGTATGTCTCTACCACAGTAGTGATTCATCATCCATTTATGGAGACAATAAACCCCACATGAACGCCCTAATAAGTACCCATTTTCGTTAAAATTGTCATTTTGTTTCTACTGAGTTATGGGAAAACATTTTGAAATCAAACGAAATAAAACTTTTTAAAACAATTATAAAAATTTAATTAAAAACTATAAACAATTAAAAAACTATTGAAAACATTAAACAAATCGCAGAGGGGTAAAACCGGAAAAATCGAGAGGAATAAAAGCAGCGATGATCGCTGGTAGGCTCCGATCCTGCACATTGGCAGCGACTGGGCGGCTGCATAGTGCGCACTTGCGCGGACAGTTCTTTGTTTTCTCTCTGAATCGAGATTCCAGAGAGCTAATCCAACATTTACACCAACTTTCTCTCCTCATTTTTCTTCTGTACTTTTTCATGAAAACTCTCTATAAAAAAACATCTCTTTCCCTACTTATACACAAATTGCAAAACCACAAGCTCACCTAGAAACCGAATGATTTAAGAAATCGAAAACCGTGTGGTTTTTTAAAACTGGAGCATTCCCAAATACAAAAGTTTAAAAAAATACTTTAAAACGTTTATAAATAATTCAAAACATAGGCTATCCATACCAGAACAAAACAGCCTTAACGTCTAGACAATTTGAACCAAACACATCTAGATAATCTTCAAATACCTACACAAACCCCCAACACCCTCAAACCGATATACTTCCCCCACGGGTCGGTAAAGCATCAACGTACGCACACCACCGCAAGCAATCGTCCACAACTGCCATCCACTCCTCAGGTGGCGGGACTTCGAGTCACCTGTAGCCCCCGGAGACACCTACACCAACGACACCTATGGGGATAAAAATCGCAGAAAGCTCTAAAAATGCAAATGCGTGCGTGTGCATTGAATCTGAAATCATGCATTGTTTTTTTACTTTGCCTTTGCTTTTAACTTGCTTTGCGTTGCTTTGCTTGCTTTGCTTTGCTATGATATAAACTGTATAACGAAGGACATTCAAACTTAGTACCGAGGATCATTTAAACTGTCACCGTAGGGACATCATTCTTTGCATTCACTTTCAAACATCGTTGCAGGAAGAAATTCGTTTTCAGACCTTTGAATACGGGATGCATGAACAGTATGAAATAAACTAAAAAATCAACATGCAACATCAAGACCGGAAATAGAATAACCTATAACAATTATAAACTATCTACCCGACCAAAGCAATTTAAAAAACAAAACCATCCATTGAGATCATCGACGCTAAATCGAAGTACGGTGTAGGCCAATCGGCCAGAGAAGATCACGAGAAACGGAATCGCGTCCGTTGCAGTTCAAGGCTCTGTCCACGAAGCGTTGTCTGTCTGAGGACAAACACAACAATCATCAATATCACGTGTTTAAACTTTTAATCGTCCGATTCAACAAAATTAACTAAGGAAATTCCTAAAGCTCAACCCAATCCTTGGAGGTATGTATTAAAGCAATTAGGCTCTGCACCTAAAATCCACAAGTTACGAGTTGTTCTCTAAAAACCTGAAAATACCAATTCTAACGTTTTCAAAAAAACGGTTAAAACTCGTCCAATAACGTTCAAGATATCTTCTATATACAAACCAAAACAGCTAATTCAACTAACGATTAATAGGTCGGTTATATTAAGTCCATTGATTCGGAAAATGAATACAATCCAATTATAATGTTTACTATTGTTACTCGGCCAGTGGAGAAACCAACTCCCACACAAGCTGAAAAAACAAGAGCTTAACAACTAACTGACAACTACATTGTCTAACCATACCTCGAGCGTAGAGTATCCGAGAAATAGAAAGGGAACTGTCGTCTAAGAGAGGATTACTGGCAGGTAGAGAGCGAGAGCTCGGGAGAGAAAATCGTTGAAAGGAGAAGTGTCGACTACAGTGGGTTGGTGAGGTTTAAGATTCCATTTCTTTTTATACTAAATAAAATCCCTCTTAATTACGGTCTTGCCACCACACAAATAGAAACCAAATTAGCTTAGAGATTTAAAATTTAAGTTAAAGATCAACAATAAAGGTGACAATTAATTCCGTTAAGAAAATCACCTGGCTGAAAATGTCGGGTGTTACACAAGAGGTTGTGTGAAGAGTGAAATCCATCCTTTGTGAGTGTAGGTGGTTTTTACTTCTACTACTTCCTTCTTTCCCTCTCTTTGTGGAGTGGAAAAAACCCCAACAATGACGTAAAAAACTCAAATCCATCCATTGAAGTCGCATCATCCCCAAGTTGTTGCAAGCTATTTTCATAAAAACTGCTTGTTTCCAATCCGAGCAGTCATCACTGCCGCAAGCGTATGTCTCTAACCACAGTGATTCATCATCCCATTTCTGGAGACAATAAACCCCACATGTAACGACCCTAATACTGTACCCATTTTTCCGTATAAATTTTCATTTTCTTTTATACCTAGCGTTTATGCGGAAAACATTTTGAAATCAAACTAAATAAAACTTTTTAAAACAATTATAAACATTTAATTTAAAACTATAAACAATTAAAACTATTTAAAACATTAAACAAATCGCAGAGGGGTAAAACCGGAAAAATAGAGAGGAATAAAAGCAGCGACTGATCGCTGTAGGCTCCCGATCGCTGCATTGTGCAGCGACTGGGCGCTGCATAGTCGCTGCACTTGCAGCGACCAGTTTCTTTTGTTTCTCTCTGGAATCCGAGATTCCAGAGAGCTAATCCAACCTTTACACCAACTTTCTCTCCCATTTTCTACTGTACTTTTTCATGAAAACTCTCTATAAAAAAAACTCTCCTTCCCTACTCTATACACAAATTGCAAACTCACACAGCTCACCTATAAACCGAATTGATTTTAAGAAATCGAACCGTGTGGTTCTATTTAAAAAATGAGCATCCCCAAATACCAAACGTTTACAAAATACATTTCAAAACGTTTTATAAATAATTTCAAAACATAGCCTATCCACTACCAGAACCAAACATCCTGTAACGTCTATACAATTTAACCAAAAACATCTAGATAATCTTCCAAATACATACACAACCCCAAACCCTCAAAACACGTATATACTTCCCCCACGGGTCGGTAAAGCATCAACTGTACAGCACACCACCGCAAGCATCGTCCATCAACTGCCATCACTCCTCAGGTGGAGGGACTTCGTAGTCACCTGTATCGGGATCACCTACACCATACAGACACCTATGGGATAAAAATCTCAGTAAGCTCTAGAAATGCAAATGCGTGCTGTGCATATGAATCTGTAAATCATGCATTGTTTTCTTTACTTTGCTTTGCTTTACTTTGCTTTGCTTTGCTTTGCTTGCTTTGCTTTGCTATGCTATAAACTGTATACCGAAGGGCCATTCAAACTATATACCGAAGGATCATTTAAACTGTATACCGTAGGGACATCATTTCTTTGCATTCACTTTAAAACATCGTGCAGAAATTCGTTTTCATGACCTTTGAAATACGTGATGCATGAACAGATATGAACATAAAATAAACAATCAACATGCATACCATCAAGACCGAAATAGAATAACCTATAACAATTATAAACCTATCTACCCGACCAAAGCAATTTAAAAACAAACAATCCATTGAGATCCTCGACGCTAAATCGAAGTACGGTGTAGGCCAATCGGCCAGAGAAGATCACGAGAACTTACCTCGCGTCCGTTGCAGTTCAAGCTCTGTCCACGAGCGTTGTTTGTCTGAGGCCAAACACAACAATCATCAATATCACGTGTTTAAACTTTTAATCGTCCGAATTCAACAAAACCTTAACTAAGGAACTTCCTAAAGCTCTAACCCAATTCATTGAGCTATGTATTCAAGCAATTTATGCTCGGCACCTAAATCCACAATTTACGAGTTTTTCTCTAAAAACCTGAAAATCCCCAATTTCTAACTTTTTCACAAACCGGTTTAAACTCGTCCAATAACGTTCAATATATCCTTTATATCCTTAAACACGATAAACCTATTACTTACGAACCCTAAATCACACTTTTAATACGAACCCTAACGAAACCCTAATTATTTAAACTCCATAGAAATCGAAATAAAAGCTCTAAGATTGTAGGTTCATACCTAGAATGTCGATTGGAGGAGGAAACGTAAAGAACCGGAGGAAGAACGGAGAAAAACGGAGGTCGGATCGTTGAATTTCGTCGACGACCGAGAGGAAGTCGCGAAGTAGGAAGCTCTCTGGTTTCTCACGGCAGAGGAGGAGAAATGAAGAAGAAATAGATTTAGGTTAATTATAATATTGATTTGCAAAATTACCATTTTGCCCTTAGCACATATTTCTATTTTGTTTCGTCCTTCGGTTCGTTAATCGTCCAACTATTCGAGTTCACCAAATTTCCTTATTTCACCTACAGGTTCAACCTATTATTTGGGATTTACTAAAACTGTCCGTTCGCAATTTGGACATCGTTTACTATTTTTACTAAAACGTCATTTACATTTCGATAAATGTATTTACTCGGAATATAGCGTCTAAACTCTGAAAATTCTCATAATTTCTTTAAAATTCCTATTAATCGTTAGAATCATAATGACGCTTTCTTTTCGAGAAACGGACTTGATTTGACATATTTACTAAAATGCCATTTATATTAAAATAATAATAATATCCCGAAAAGCCGGGATATTACACCACACATACAGCTTTATCTTGCCTTAAGAATCGCATTCATACCTTTTTACAATAGAGAGTTATGCCTCTCTAAAGTTGACCATTTGTTCTCCACCATAGTAGTAACCCGAGTTCTGGCAACCCTCTGTATTTTTAGCATAACGTTTCAACCAAAATGAATTAGACCGTGAAAATTTGAGGTATGTTTTTCAACATCCAGAATAAAAGTTGTTAAAATTGCAGCTCCAAAAGTCAAGTATAGACTGAGTTATGGATGTTTAAAGTTGCTGTTTGTTTCCAGCAAAACAACAAGTCTGATTTCCTTGTGCTTCAAAGTTCACCCATTTTTGAGACATGTCATTTGGTACCAGAGACTCGCTCCTTTAACAACTCCTTCCTTGTGCATTTGAAGCTCTTTAATCATGGTAAGAAGTCATTCCTTGTCTTCTAAAATTTTTTGTTACGTTTTGTCAAAACCTAGTCCCACCTTTGCTAACCCAATTGCCGCAATGTCTAAAAAACTATTTGATGAATTCATGTCAACCTTTGACAAAATAGGCCATATGCTTAAAATGTTATCTAACTCTTATAAAGACCCTTCTTATTCTGTGGTGCAAGAAGAGATAGTCATTGTTGAGCCTTGTGAACAAATGGTTGAAAATAGTTGTGTGTTGGTGGAAGATGTTTGTGTTGAGTCTCCAAACTCGAATGTTTCTTTTGACTCTTTGATTAAATCAGATTGTTTTGATAAATGCTCTTGTGTTGAGGAACTAACCATTTCAAAGGATGAGGAAGAGATTCTTCCTCGAGAAGAAAAACCCATGGCTTTGGAGAAATCTCACCAATGTGTGAATGGAATGCTTTCCACCAAGCAAGCTCGAGAAAAACCTAGCCTAATAGAGTAAACATACATATTGGAACATGAAGGTGAGTCATTTGCAGCAATCATTGAAGGAGAAGACAAAAATGATGAGTTGTTCTATGCCATAGAAGAGCCCTTCCATTTTGTGCCTAAAAGTGTTTCGGTTCTCCAAAACCAATAAGAAACAACCAAGGTAATGTCTATACCCGCAAGGTATGTGCCATTAAATACTTTGATTACTTGGCTTTTTAGGATTGGAGATTGTTTTGGTACTGGTATTGATTTAAAATTTTTAGAAGAAAAATTTGGTGTTGTGGTTGAGAATGATGATTACAAAGACAATTTCCATTAGCGGTTTATAATTTTTGGTTGCCTAATTTTGAAGCTAGACGTTTAATGAGCCAAAACTTACTTGGAGTTGAACCTAAAAGCATTTATGTGGATCAATTTTATACTATGAACCTATGGCACCCTTCAAGTGTTTTCAAAGAAATTGTTTTATTTTTTAATGGATTAAAGTTAAGTGATGAAGTTTATGGAAAAGCTTTTCAAATACTATGCTCAAGCACTTTGTCGGTGGTTAAATGGATTACAACTTTATATTATCATGATGAGTTACTCATTATTTTCATTTGAAGTTACTTACTTTGTAAATCAAGTTGATAGTCATGGACTTACTTTGGAAGTTTTTTTATCATTGACATTTTATCTTGGTGGATAAAAGTAAGATTGAGAATCCAAGGTGTGGCCGTGTACAAGGCATTTGGTAGAAGATACCCATTTTGGAAAGAACATTTGTCCTTTTGAGTTTGTTGCCAATTGGTTTGCTTTGCTAGGTTTGCGAAATGGTGGTGGGCAAGATTTATTCTTTGGAGTAATTCAAATCAAAGAATTTACCATTTATTTTGGGTCAAAGAAATTGTACAATGCTATTTGGTTTGTTCATCTTGATTTGTGGCGCCACCTTTCATGGGATAAAGGAGCAAAGAAGAGCTTGTATGGGAGGATGAACACTTGTCTTGATGATGAAGACATGTGGCTTATTAGGGAGAATGGAAATAGCGACATCTTTTGAATTATGTTCACGGATTGGGATTACTTTCTCCAAGTGGAGTTGAGCGTCTCAAAGAGAAACCTCCTTGGAGTTTCGGGATTAACTTCCAAGGGTTTCATGAAGATGAATTAGAGGAAGCCTTGGATTTGAGTTCAAATCCTTTCCAACCCCAAAAGGATGATGTGCCGCGATTCCACAATTTCTCAAACATTCAACGGAGTTTTTCTAATAAATTTTCAAGTTTTTATTTTGTAGGAGGATTGCATGATGAAACTATCAAAAACATGAAATCATGTGGACAATACTTGGTGAACGTTATTTTGGTGAAGCATAGATAGAAGATCAAGCACACATCGAAGTATGATTCAACCTTTCCAAAAGAATCTAGCTCCACCCTGACTTCTGAAGAGAAATTGCACTATTTGACAGCTTAATTACTTGTTTTGAAAAAATGACTTAATGAAGATTGTAGCTGACATCTCAAGGTTTCTGGAATGGGTTGAATCATTGAATTTGGTCATCATTTGCTTGATCAACGAGACCAATTACTGAGAGGTTTTTATGAGCCCAAGTCCAATCTGAGTTCAACCCCCTTTTTGAGAAGATATTAGCATTTTAATTTAGTTTATGTTTGTACCTATATTTTTTGAATCCTTGCTGTACATCACGCTTCAATATTTGATGGTGGGGACCATCTAGTGATGAAGAGAGAGACACATGGTAAGAGGAGACCAAAAAGTGGATGATTTCCTCATTTGGCCAAACACTCCCTTTTCTCTCTCATTCATTTTACCCTTTTTGCATCAGTCTTATTCTTAGGTTGTAAACCCTAATGGCAGCTCAAGAGATAGTATTTATACATCCTTTTGAGCCTTTGTAATGGTCGTTTGATGAAGTAAAAATCATGGTTGAAGCCTTTCTCCTAAGCTTGAAGTTGCCTTCAAGTTGTCATACCTCTTTCTTGGTGAGTAATATCCAAGAGATTCTATGAAGAGTGAGATCCATCCTTTGTGAGTGTAGGTGGTTTTTACTTCTACTACTTCCTTCTTTCCCTCTCTTTGTAGAGTGGAAAAAACCTCAGCAGTGATGTAAAAAACTCAAATCCATCCATTGAAGTCGCATCATACCCAAGTTGTTGCAAGCTATTTTCATAAAAACTGCTTGTTTCAAATCCAAGTAGTCATCACTGCTGCAAGCGTATGTCTCTAACCACAGTGATTCATCCTCCCATTTTTGGAGAAAATAAACCCCACACATACAGCTTCATCCTGCCTCAAGAATCACGTTCATACCTTTTTACAATAGAGAGTTATGCCTCTCAAAAGTTGACCATTTGTTCTCGGCCAGAGTGGTAACCTGATTTCCGGTGACCCTCTGTATGTTTAGCATAACTTTTCAACCAAAGCAAATTAGACCGTGAAATTTTGAGGGATAATTTTCAACTTCTAGGGCTAGAAGTTGTTACAATTGCAGTTCCAAAAGCCAAGTATAGACTAAGGTATGGATGTTCAAAGTCGCTGTTTGTTTCTAGCGAAACCGCAAGTCTGATTTTCTTGTGCCTCAAAGTTCACACATTTTTTAGGCACGTTAGACACAATAGTCTTCGACACACCATGCATTCCAATCACTTCCTTGAAAACAATTGGCTATTTAAATAGAGTCATCCATCTTCAAACATGCTATGAAGTGAGCCATTTTCAAAAATCTATCCACGACAACCATTATGGACTCTTTCTTTGTAGGAGTACAATGCAACCCCAAAACAAAATCCATGCTAAAATCCACCAAATGATGGCTCGGTATAGGTAGTGACATGTATAATCCATGAGGGTTCAATTGACTCTTAGTATTCTTGCAAAAAATACACCTCTTCACAAGCTTGTGCACATCCTTAAGAATATGTGGCCAAAAGTAATTTTACTTAATAGGTTCATAAGTCTTTTACTTACCAAAATGGCAAGCAAGAAATCCACTATGAGCTTCTCTCACAAGAGAGTTCTAAAGTTCACATTTTAGTATGCACAATTTGTCCCCTCTAAATAGATAGTCATCCACAATAAAATAACCACTATTAGCTCCTTGAGAGCAAGTGGTATACCAATGTCCAAAATCAACATCATCAACATATACTTTCTCTATCCAATTAAACCCAAAAATTATAGTTTTCAACTTTGTTAAAAGAGTGTTCCTTCAGAAAAGAGCATCGGTCACCACATTTATTTCACCCTTTTTGTACTTGATGATATAGGGGTATCTTTCAATAAACTAAACCCACATGCCTTCCGTTTAGCTTTCCTTGGCTGATGTGTTTGAGAGGGGTACCGGCTCTCCATGAACCAGGTACTTCAGCCTGGTAGGTCCTGGGTTCAAGAGCTGGGGAGGGCAATAATTCCTCGCCAGGGAGAAAAGATCATAAGTACAGTCTAGACTGGTACAAAAGGGTCTGGGCTTGTGGTTCCCGATGTTGGGCCGCACGGTTCACATCGTACAAAAGGGGTGTCTCATTACATAAAAGGGCGCTTTTTATGTAACGACCCACCCCTTTGTACGAGGTGAACCGTGTGGCCCAACATCGGGAACCGCAAGCCCAAACCCCTTTGTACGAGTCCATAGCTCAAGTGGTACCAGCTCTCCATGAACTAGGTTTTTCAGTCTGGCAGGTCATGGGTTTGAGAGCTGGGGAGGGCAAGAATTCCTTCGCCAGGGGGAAAAGATTATGTGTACAGTCTGGACTCGTACAAAGGGGTTTGGGCTGGCGGTCCCTGATGTAAGGCCGCACGGTTCACCTCGTACAAAGGGGGTGGGTCGTTACATAAAAGGGCACCTTTTTATGTAATGTCCCACCTCTTTGTACGAGGTGAACCATGCGACCCAACTTTGGGGACCGCAAGCCCAGACCCCTTTGTACGAGTCCAGACTGTACTCATGATCTTTTCCCCCTGGCGAAGGAATTCTTGCCTTCCTCAGCTCTCAAACCTCAGCTTGGTAGTTTCTGTGTTCGAGAGCCAGGGAGGGCAAGAATTCCTTCGCTAGGGAAAAAAGATCATGAGTACAGTCTGGACTCGTACAAAGAGTTCTGGGCTGGCGGTCCCCGATGTTGGGCTGCACGGCTCACCTCGTACAAAGGGGGTGGGTCGTTACATAAAGGGCGCCCTTTTATGTAACCTCCCACCCATTTATACGAGGTGAACCGTGCGGCCCAACATCGGGGACCGCAAGCCCAGACCCCCTTTGTACGAGTCCAGACTGTAGTCATGATCTTTTCTCCCTGGCAAAGGAATTCTTGCCCTCCCTAGCTCTCGAACTCTGGTTCATAGACCAGGTACTTTAGCTTGGCAGGTTCTGGGTTTGAGAGTTCCAGAGGGCAAAAATTCCTTCGCTAGAGGGAAAAGATCATGAGTACAGTCTGGACTCGTACAAAGAGGTCTGGGCTGGCGGTCCCCAATGTTGGGCCGCACGGTTCACCTCATACAAAGGGGGTGAGTTGTTACATTGAGAGCTTGATGGTCGGTGTGTATGATGAACTCCTTTCAAAGGAGATAGTGTTGCCAAATCTCAAATGCTCTTACCAAGGCCAAGAACTCCTTGTCATTGGTAGAATGACTTAATGCTGCAGCCTTGAGCTTTTCACTAAAGAATGCCATGGACTTACCCTCTTGCTTTAAAATTGCCCTAATTCCCAATCCAGGATCACAAAATATTTTGTTAAAGTTGGTAACACAAGTATTGGAGCATTGTATAGCTTTTTCTTGATGGTTTCAAAGCTTTGTTGGTAAGCTTGTGACCATTAGAACTCCTTCCCTTCCTTGTGCAATCGGTGATGGGAGCTAAAATTGTGCTAAAATTATTGATGAATCTTCTATAGAACGAGGTCAACTATTGGAAAATCCTCACTTCTTCGATGGATGTGGGAGTTGGCCAACTCCTAATAGTTTCCACCTTTGCTTCATCAACCTCAATGCCGAGCTTGGAGATAATGAATCTAAAGAAGTGGACCCTCTCTTGGTCGAAAGGGCAGTTATTGAGGTTGCTGAATAGTTTGACTTTTCTAAGTGTACCAACAATTGTTGTAAATGCCCTAAATGAGATGGTAAATCCAAGCTATACACGAGTATGTCATCGAAGTAAACCACAACAAACTTGCTCAAAAAGTCTTTGAACACATGGTGCATTAGTCTCATGAAGGTGCTAAGAGCATTAGATAGGTCGAATGACATGACCAACCACTTATAAAGACCATAATTTGTCATGAAAGTCGTCTTCCACTTATCTCCTTTTTTTATTCAAATTTGGTGGTAACCACTCTTCAAATCCACCTTAGAAAAGATTGTAGTACCACTCAATTCATCCAACATATCTTCGAGCTGTGGTATAGAAAACCTATACTTGATAGTGATTTGGTTAAGGGCCCTACTATTCCCACACATACACATACAACCATCCTTCTTAGGAACCAACAATGTCAGCACGTCACAAGGATTCATAGAATCTCAGATATACCCTTTTAAGAGGAGCTCTGTAACTTGTTTGTGTAATTCGCTTTCATCATCTGAGTTCATCCTATAAGAGGGTCGCTTTGAGAGCACCATTTTGGGAAACAAATTAATTTGGTACTTTATATGCTTGTAAGAGGGGGAAGCCCTTGAGGAAGCTCCTCTGAAAAGACATCTTGATATTGGCTCAAAAAGGATTGGACCACCTCTAGAATATTGCCCAACTCTTCGAGCCTTTCTTAAAATAGGATCAACACCAAAGGTCAACCACCATTTAGAGAGCGTTTCAACTCTTTCCAAGAAAGGTATAACACGACTTTGTCTCTTCTCTCATTCATTTTCTCATAGTCTAAGGCCACTTGTTCTGGACCAAGAGGAGCTATCTTGATAGTTTTTCCACCAAATTTGAAAGAGTAACAATTTGCATAACCATCACAAGTTACCCTTCGACCAAATCGCCAAGGCCTCCTATGGAGTAGATGACTTGTACTCACCGGAACGATATAACAAGTGACTTCATCAACATAGCCACCAATTGAAAAAGGAATACTACTTGCTTTGTAACCTTCACATCATCACAGTCATTTAACCACATAACTTGTAAGGGTTTGGATGGATGATTTCACCAAGCCTACTTCTCCACCATCTCCATTGCAGCCACATTGGTACAACTACCTCCATCCACAATCAAAGAGCACACTTTTTTCTTGAATCAGGCATCGGCTATGAAAGATATTCTCTCCTTGACATTATTCTCTCTTGCGCTTCCTCTTCATCCTTCGTTAGTTCCACTAAGATCTTCACTCTCCACTTCATTTGAGTCCCCTCTAAGCACCATCACACGCTTATTAGGGCATTGAGATGCTATGTTCCTCAAACCGAGGCACCTGAAGAACTTTACATCTCTTGATCTCAGCCTAGTTGGATCTACATTAAACTTTTTTTCTCTGATCACTTTTGTAGAGAGTACCCTTGAGGCAACACCCCTATCATCATCTTTGACTTAAGCCTTGAAAGTGTTAGGGAGTTTTGTTCTCGACTGAGGGGAGAACATAGGTTCTCTTGTGTTGCCTCTCCACCTTCATGGCCAATTGTACCACACTATTCATGATCTCATATGGTTAGAGCTCCACCACATCCCCAATCTCTCGATTAACTCCATTAATAAACAGAGCAATGGTTTTCTCTTGCGGCTCTTCTAATCCACACCTCAATTTTAACGTTTAAAATTCACTAAAATAATCCTCAACCGAACACATCCCTTGCTTGAGGTTTTGGATTTGTAAAAACACTTTTTGCTTGTAGTGGGTGGGAACTGTAACACTCGATATTTTCAATCGTGTAATCGTCCCTAAAATCCGTTGTACGAAATAAATTCGCTATAAATGCAATGAATATTTTATTGGAATTTGGACGTCGAGAATTTAGCAAATTAAGAAAAATAGAACAAAAAAAAGAGAGTTAAAACGTACGAGATTTTAAGTCGAAATAACAAAACTTATCGAAAGAAGTTTCGTTAAACCTATAACCAAACACCCCCCTTTAGTCTCTCTCTCTCTCTCTCTCTCTCTCTCTCTCTCTCCACGTTAAACACTCACCAGAAACCCTTCTCCCTCATTTCTTTTGTCTCATCTCTTCTCTCTACTTCTCCTCTAGGCAACGCAGCGACCTCACGTCGACAATTCAAGCAACGCCTCCTCCCCATTTTCCTTCCTCTTCGCATCGTAAAGGTGAGTTTATGTATTGGTTGGTAGTTTCATTGAGTTAGGCGCTGATTTCAGTGGATGGTATTAGGGTTAGGGTTTGAGAAATTTGTCGAATTTATGCTAAAGCATGTTAGAACATTATTTAAGGGTTTGAATGGATAAACCGAGGAAAAAATAAGCACATTTGATGAAAAATGAATTTTCAATTTGAAAATCGGCACTAATGGGGCAACCTACAAATTTTGAACTCTGTTATTGTTTCCGGTCTACTTTTTATAAATTGACAATTTCATGTTAATCTAGACGTAATAAGCTTCCCGAAACATGTTGAATCATCAAAAACAGATAAGAATCGAGGAAGTTACGACTGTTCAAAAATTAGACCTAGAACGGTTGTGAAATCTGATTTTCAGTTTTTGTTATCGAGTTTTCCTAATGTGAAATTGGTTTAAGCTATTTGAATGGAGTTTGATTACGTTTTCTTATTTTATTAGCTAGTACCGACGTAATGTGTATAATGGTTTGAATGTGCGTATTATAGGTTCGTGAGATGCCACAGAAAAACGTTAATGGTTTGCAAACTCAATAGACCTTAGGTAAGTTCGTATGCATGTGTTTGGCCATTAAGGCTTACATTATAGAGGTACTAGGTTTGTATGTTCTACGAGTACGTTGATGGGTAGATAGGCTGTCGAATTCGTCTTAGGTTAAGAATGTTTGTTTTATGTTGTTGTCTTAATGAACTGTCTATATTTATGCTTCAAGGACCTGTCTTTTAGTTATGTTATGTTTTATGCACAATGTATGTTCATGCATCATGTTTTCAATAAAGTCATACAAAACGTTTTATGCACATGTTTTAAAGTAAGAAAGATAAAAATGTAAATATAAAGTATGGTTAAGTGTGGACGGGGACTGACATATGTTTTGTCATTCTCTGGGACTAATGTTAAAAACCGTCCTCGCCATGGACAAATATGTTATTTTATCCCTCTCTGGGACAAGGCAAAATTACTATCCCACATCATGTGCGTAATGTCTCCCACTCCCCTATAAGCCTCACTTATACCAACATGTTCACATCAACGTAAATGTAAAGTATGTTCATGTTTTGAAACGTTCATCCATAGCACGTGCATCTTATTGCATTATATGATCTTACTGAGTGTTAGGCTCATTAGTTAAACTTTATGATGTAGGTACGGATCGCAAGTATGAGAACTCAGAGCCTCAAGCCGATGTATAGGTGCGGTTGAAGGGACGAGCTTGCGAGGTTGGTTGTGGCTGTCAGACAAAATTTGACCTGTGGGTGAAGTCTTAGAGTCTTGAGGTTTATGTTACGTTTTTTTTTTGTAAAATCTTTTTGGATTTGAGATAATGGGTTGGGTCTTTTGAATGTACAGTTATTTTTTGATTTGAAAGAAAAGAATACTGGAACTGTTTTGAGATTTTAGGTTATGCATGGATATGTTCGATTTTTAGAGTCATCAATGCAGTTTGTTTTTGTAAATTCTACCACATTTTTGAACACGTTTTTGAGCTACATTTTCGAGTCATGTTTTTGAGGTTTTGAAGTATTTTATTTTTGGAGAGGTTGAGAAATGTTTTAGGTAGGTTTAATGTGAAGTGTAGGTGAAAGAAATGAAGAAAATGTGGAAAAAGAGTGGAAAGGTGATGTGTGGGCGCGAGTGGCCGCGGTGGGCACAGGCGCACAGCGCGCCCAGCTGATCGATCACCTGCGTGGGCAGCGATCGATCGGCTGATGTTCCTGCCATGCGATCGGCTACCCCGCGCGCCTGGCCGATTGGCACTAGAGCAGGTGCAGATCGATCGGCCCTGGGGACCGATCGATCAGCTACCCCACGTGCACTGTAACACCCGAGAAATTTCCTCAATGTGAATTGCCTTAGATTTAATTAAGTTATGAGAGCCTAACATTGATCCTAAAAATATTATAAGTATGTGAGTTTAAAAGGAGAGAATTAGAGAGAATTTTCTCAATGTGAATTGCCTTAGATTCAATTAAGTTATGAGAGCCTAACATTGATCCTAAAAATATTATAAGTATGTGAGTTTAAAAAGAGAGAATTGGAGAGAAAGTAAAGGGGTTATGTGGTTGTTTGGAAAAAAATTGTAGTTTTAAATAAACAAAAAGGGAATGAAATAATAAAGAGGAAACACAAGTTAGATTGAAGGAAAGTGGAAGAAAGAGATGTCTTCCATGTTGGAGTTGAGTAAAGTGGAAGGAGAGGGTTGATTTATAATTTTTCAAAATTTGGTGGAAGATTTTGAAAAAAGGAAAAAGTAATGTTTTAAAAAGGTAAAGTGGAAGGGTGAAAAATCAAAATTTGTGTCTTCTCTGTCCTCTCTTTTCGTGGCAGCCATGGGAGACCATCTCCATGCTTCTTCCTCCAATTTTAGCAAGCTTCAAGGTTAGTTTTGGGTGGGGTTTATGATTTAAGCTTACCTTTAGTGATTTTAGGCAATTTGAGTGGGTTTTAGTGGGGTTTTGGTGGAGTTTGGAAACCCTAATGGGGGAAGTCCGAAAATGTCTTTCCCCTTACTTATCTTCTTGCTAATTTGGGAGCTTAGATCTTATGTAGGGTGATATAAGTTGATTAGATAGATAGATTAGAGGTTTAGTCGATTTAGTGGAAAAACTAAAGAATTGAACTCATGTAGCCGGTTCTGTTTTTGTGAGATTTGATCGGCTGTGATGCTTGGTTTGTAAAATAAATTGTGGCATTGGATAGTAGACATGTAGAGATTTATGAAATGTATTGGATCGTACAAATCTATTGAGAAACGAGTAAGTTATGGCCAATTGAAGATTGGGCAAGGAAAAGGGAGGAAATTCGGGATTTGTGGTTTAAGGTTTTAGTGTTAGCTTGGTTTATTGCTAGAAATAGAATAGGCACTCCTTAGAAGTCTTTGATGCTTACTAACTGATTTTTCTCGTAATATGCTAAGTTAACGAATGAGCATTTAACGCGGCCAAAGTGAGTAAGTACGTTGCGAGAATCCAGGTAAGTAGAGGACATTTGTGTTTTGCCTTCAGGCCTACACCATTGAACGGTAGGGTTGTTTGATTGATTGGTTGTTGTATTGTTTTTTTGTTGAGCATTGTGTTGATATGCATCATTGTTTTTGAACCACGAAAAATGAGTTTTAAGCATATTATGAGTGGTTAGCATGAAATATAAAATATAAGAAGAGATTGCAACCTGGTCTTGAGTAGAGCCGCCTCGGCAGGGAGTAGTGCTAGTGTAGCACCTCGATAGGGCCTCTACGAGAGATGCACTACTGAAAATACGTAATGCGTCGTGAGTATGAACGCCTTGATGTTAGAGTGCGAGAGAAATCACTAGAGGGTTTTATGATCGATGTGGGAGGAGATTATATATGGCCGTCCTGTGAGCTGGGCTCGGATGTGTGTCTTCGATCTTGCTCTGCTGAATCAAGGTGTGGTCATCCTAGACGGTTATAGGATGGGTGCCAACTTAATCCACACGGCTTGCTAAGTGAAACACTAATGAAACGAAAATGAAATGAGAACAACAGAGAGAGTAGAAACTGCATGTGTTAAGGGTTGAGTATGCATTGTGTTTTTAAATTCATTATTCCATACTTGCTAAGCATTAGGCTTACGTTTTGTGTTCAATGGTGTAGGTGAAGATAATCTTTCAGGTGAGCCTTGTGAGCGTGGACTGGATGAAGAGGGGAGTTGGGGACGCACTTGTGTGTGCCGGTGCTAGCAACTTGTTAGGGTGATTCCGACCAAGCTCAATAGGTGTGTAGTGTAATGTGATGTTTGATAGAAACGAACGAGATAGTTGAGTTAAGGAGGGTTTTGGAATATGTTTTGAACTCTTTTGGGTGTGTGCTTTGGTTTTGTTATATAAATGGTTGTTTTCAGGTTTTGGTTTTTAAATAATCAAACGTTATGCTGGTCTAGTTTTTAGAAAGAAAGGTTGTTCATTTTCAAGAATTTTTTCGATTCCGCTTACGGTTTTGAGTTGTGTTTTCGGGGTTTTATCGTTTTGAAGGGTGAAAAATAGTGGAAGTTGGTTTGGGGATGTTTTTAGGTGAAATGTAAGGGTGAGAAGTGAAGAAAATTGTAAAATGGTGGAAAAATGTCAAAGTGGGCGCGGGGGGCCGAGCTGTAGGCACGCAGGCGCAAGGTGTAGGCACGCTGGCACGGGAGTGGCGTGCGCTGCTGGGGCATGCAGCACCTAGCGCCGATCAATTGGCGAGTGGTCAGGAAAACTCGAGAGGGTGCCGATTGATGGGCGCGGAGCGCCGATCGATCGTCCCTGGGGCGCGTTGCGACAGCGCGCGATGTTGGGGATACGCGCGCGCACCCCTTGTGGCCAACTTGAGTTTTTTTTTTTTTTTTTTTAAATTTTACCTTTTCAAATATGTTTTAACACAAACTTTTTCGATGTCTTTTGTACATATTTTATGAACATTTTTCACACGTTTTCGAGGGTTCAAAAAACCAAAAAATCGAGTCAAAATTTTATCGACAATTATTTTAAATGTTATAAAGACGAGCAAAGTAGCGACCCGAGCTCGGGTGGGTTCCGGGGCGTTACACGCACCACCCAAGCGCCGCGCACACAAGGGTGGTTGACGCACGCACGCTCGAACGTTTTCCCACGTATTTTAAATGATTTAAATGACTCAAAAACCAAGTCAACGTTTTACCGAAATCGATTTTAGCCTCCGATTTAAGTTGTACGAAAAAGATTAATTTTATGTCAAAAAGTCAAGTATAAGTAAAGTTAAGTCCCGTGACGGCCCTCGTGGGACAGGGTTGTTACAGGAACAAACCTCCTCCTTATTAAGGCCTTCATAACTCCAAGTTTGTACTTCTTCATCCCCTTCGCATCTCCTTTGGGCCATGACATTTTTCCAACACAAGTTGGCATAACCCGAGAGCTTTAGTGCCCCCATTTGTATTTTGATTCTCTTTGAGTAGTTGTAGCACTCAAAGATTTGTCCACCTTCTCCACCCACTCAAGGAAATAATCTCCATTGCAAGAACCTCTGAAGGAGGAATTCCAATTTTCACATTTCTAATTTCATCACAATGCTCTTGCCTTCTCCTTGGACTAGGTTAAACATTCACTTCGGTTTTAAGATCACCATCATTTTCATCATTGGCCTTTTCTTTGTCGAATGATCCTCTATTTACTCAACTTTTCTTCTTAGCCTAGGGTTTGTAGGAACCCTTGTTTGTTGGTAACGAGACTCAAGGTTAAGTTTTGCGTACTCACAACCATGATTCAGAGCTCATTTATTTGGCATTGAAGATTTGATTCTCCATCTATCAGTGGTGGAATACTTGGTTGTGTAGCCTCACAATTTGTGGAACACTAGCCCCACTTCTTGTCATCATTTTGGAGATGAAAGATAACCAAAAGTTTAGGGAAGACAAGTAATTTGGCTCTGATACCAAATGATGCAAAATCAATTAGGAAAGTATCCAACCAAACCACTAAAATTTTGGTTGTTTGGCTGAATAGATGTCGACTTGTGAGGATTGTAACAAGAGTTTTGCATGACGCCTTTCGATGAATTCTAAACATCTAGCTCCTCATGGAGTTATGAGAATATACTCCGAAATTGGTTGACTAAATCAATATGGAAAGAAGGATAAGAATAAAAGGACACAAGTTGTGATGACCCAAATGTGTACGTATGAGCACGACTGCGAATCAAACCTTGGGTTGAGGGGCAAACCTCGGGACCTAAGCCGAGTGTAGGCAAATCCCGGACTCGAGTATAGGCAAATCCCGGGTCGTAAAAAGGGGGTCGTCACAATCCCACATCGCTTAGAGAGGTATATGGAAATAAAACATATGTAAGGAAACCCTCCCAAAGATAGTAAGACGCGTTTTGGAGTACAGTTGACAACGGATCCCATAAGAAATCCGAAGTTAAAAGTGCTCTGATGAGAGCAGTACCATGTTGGATGACCGACTAGAAAGTCCTCACCAAACAAATCCATGAGGGGAGGATATTGTGCTACGACCTAGTCCCCAGAACGGACAATATCTTACTGGGAAAAGGGGTCATTATAAATGGTATCAGAGCCTGTACCCAAATGAAAATGTGGCCATCGGGGATGTTGGGCCCCCGAGGGGGGGTGATTGTGATGACCCGAATGTGTACGTATGAGCACGACTGCGGGGTAAACCTTGGATTGTGGGTCAAACTTTGGGACCTAAGCCGAGTGTAGGCAAATCCCAGACTCAAGTATAGGCAAATTCTGGGTTGTAAAAAGGGGGTCGTCACAATCCTATATCGCTTGGGGAGGTATATGAAAATGAAATATATGTAGGAGTAATACGCATTTTGGAGCACAATTGACAATGGATCCCATTAGAGCTCCGAAGTTGAAAGTACTCTAGCGATAGCAGTACCATGTTTGGTGACCCATTGGGAAGTTCTCGCCAAACAAATCCGTGAGGGGAGGATATTGGGCTATGGCCCAATCCTCAGAGTGAAAAATATCTTACGGGAAAAAGTGGGTCGTTATACAACCTAGTCCATAAGGCTGCAACAATCGCTCCCCTTGACTCATTTGGCTTCCTTTGCAAAAAGGGAACTCTTCAACTTGTTTTTAAGTGTGAGATGGATGCAACTTCTCTAGGAGGTTCACTACTTAAGGAAAGTAGTGAGGAAGATGCAATCATAGAAGTGAATGATCTAGCTCACAAGATCACACACAACTAGTACACAAGAACAAACAGTTGCTAACAACTGAATGGGGTGCTCGAATGGAAGACTACAAAATAAAGTAATTTAGTGTTGTCAATTGATCAAAGATGACTACTAAGAACTCTAAAAGGAGCATCCAAGAAGAAGATTAGGATTCTAGCAACCATTTGCAATAAATTACATGCAAACAACATAAACCAAACATGGGCTCACTCAGCCACTTTGGTTGGACCGAGTGAGTGTTATAAAATGTTGTCCATAAAACTACTACAAGTTAATGTCCAAAAGCCAAATTAAGCCAACAACATAAGATAATAAAAGTACAAGATTAAAAAGGCCTTAAAGCTTCAAATGGCGCAAAAGAAAGGCCCAAGAGTGAAGAGGTGCCTGCGACCTTCACAACACGACCCCCTCCTTGGTTGCATCTTTGGTCTCCCAAGTTAGCATGTGAATGGACTTCTCTTTGTCACTAGATATTGGGGCCTTCTCCGAGCTTTCACACAAGAGATTACTTGCAAAATAAAGGCAACTAAACATTTTAGAAAGGCACTTGACCCTCTCCACTATGAGTGGTCCCCGTGGCACATTATACACTGGCTCAAAATCCACAAACTTGTCTGAGTCTAAGAGAAAGCCAAAGTCATGAATACCTCACTAAACACTAAGGGAAATACATGGATAAGTCCTATAATGGAACTAGGAACATAATTCAGAAAACTATCTCTCCCAAAAATAAAGGTCGTGCGGTGGACACTTCACCCAAATGGTCGACACTTGAAAATGTCGTGTTTCACCATTTGTTCGCGTTCTCCAAAGCGGTCGACAATTCAAAATCTCAGGTTTAGCATTTGTCAACACTTCATCCAAAAGTGTCAACACTTGCTCGGCGGTCGACACTCTTGCTAAGTGTTGGACCCCTTAAATCCTTGGGTCCTTCCTGGGATGCACGACCGCTTGACACTTGCCTCAAAGGTGTCGATCGCTGGTGAATTCCAGTGATGGGTAGTTCATCGAATTCGCCCCTTCCCGTCGTTTCTCGCCTCCAAACAACGAATAAACCTACACAAGCTCCAAATGCACACAAAAAAACTAGATATAACCAAGGGATTTTAGCTCCTTTGCTCAAATCCGAATCTAAACATAAATCCTAACTTTAACCTTAAAAACCAAGTTGTGAAATTGACTTACTCTCAAAGTTCCTTCACGAAGTTTGTTGCTCTAAGCCTCATGAACAAGATTTAAGCCTCACAAATCGACAAGTCACACACTTAAGAAATTGCTCTCTCTTCTCCCCCTTTCTCTTCTTCTCCGCGACACATAAATGAAAAGGCAAAATAAGGTTTCCAACCATATTAATGAAATAACTTTTTTCATTTAAATTTTATTTTATTTTATTTTTTTACTTAGTATAATTATGACTTATATTCAATAAAAAGTTGTCATAGCTACTTCCTTTAAAATTCCAAACATTATTCAAAATATTAACCAAGATGCAATTCAAATTACCCAATTAATAATTCTCCTCAAATTTAACTACAAGGTAATTTCCCAAATTACCAATTTATTAAAAAATCCAACGTGGTTACAAAACGAGTCAACCCATGATGATATGAACCCGGGAGAAACCAAAGACAACCCCATGAAGCATGAAATAGGACTTCATACGGAGCCATACCGATATTAGCCTGAAGCTGTGTTGTACGAGAACTCGATCATGGCAAATAGCCTGCTCCACGATCCTGAAACGAGCACACACCTCTGAGCATGATCCTCCCAAAATCTGATTTCGTCCTCCTCGGTCTGACCACAGTCTGAGGATGGACGCTGTGCTGAAATAAGCTGAGTCCCAATCGCTTTGTGTAAGCTCTTCCCTAACTTTGACCGTGAAAGTCTCGATCTCTGTCGGAGACAATAGAAATTGGCACGCCGTGCAAATCTGCAATCCCTGTACATGAGCTCGCAGCTGATCCATAAAAAGTCATCTTCACAGGCAAAAATGAGCCGACTTTGTCAATCGGGGGATCCCCAAACCCAAATGGCGTCATGCCCGCGTAGTCCTCGGGACCCCACAATGAAATCCATGGAGACTCTCCACTTCCCTCCGAATCGCCAGTGGTAACAGTGGCCAACGCGGGTCCTGGTGCTTTCGCTTTACTGCGACATACTGAATGCAGGTCTCACTACTTGGCAACCTCCCTCTTCATGTTCGACAACCAGAAGTTGCTTTCATCAAAATCCCGGTACATCTTGTTACTTCCCTAGTCCCAATGCACCGATCCTAGGGTCCCGCCGTTCTCCTTGTCCGAATAGAACAGGCGCACCCCAGGGTGGCACACTTGGTTCGAAGGAAACGCTTTTCTCCAATAATCATGCAGCTGATTCCGCACTCACTCAACTCGGCTGGTGCCGGCACCGTTATGGGTTCTTAACCCCGGTGCAGAGTTATTATATACGTCAATAATTGAACTCAACTCCCGGCTGGTGGTAATCCGGGCGATCATCACGAATATGCCAGGAACTTCTGACAACAGGACTGTTTTCTGCTTCGGCTTCGACCTCCGCTGAGCAACTGACACT
>CM039511.1:25339592-25503518 GCA_022432975.1 Begonia masoniana
GACACCAAGGTATAGAATTATGAGGCGTTGTATGGTAGGAAATGTAGCTCCCTCCTAATGGGAGAAGTTGGCGAAGCAAAACTCAGAGGTTCCCGAGATGGTAAGCAGATGTCAGACAAGATTGCCATTAAGAGGAGGATGTTACTGCACAAAGCCGACAGAAACGTTAGCCAGACCAAAGGAGGAGAGATTTTGAATTTGTGTTGGTGATGAAGGTTTCCTGAAGTTTCACCATTTAAAGGAGTGCTAAGATTTGGCAAAAGGGGAAAGCTTAATCCAGATTTATGGACCATCACTGCTATAGCGAGAATCAGTAGACAGCTACAGATGGCAGTGCCGCCATCATGGGATAAAGGATTAAAAGAACAGTTGAGTTACAAATTGAGTTTTTTTAGATAGGATTTCTCTTTGGTTCTTTTCCGAAAAAACAACGATTTTCTTCAAGTCACACATGAAAAATCTCGCTTGATAGCTTTGGTTCTTACCAACGAGTTTGGTCTGGGTCAAGCTCCTGTTTTGATAGTGTAACGTCCCAAATTATTCTTTTACCCGGTTCGCTACTCATAACGCTAAACAGAACTAAGACAATCTGGGAAGATTTTAAAACTTCACTCAACGGTCCAAACTTGACATTTATTTTTAAAAAAATTAAAACTTGCAGCGGAAAATCATTTGTGTAAAACAGGGTTAAAACAAAACACTAAAACAATACTTATATAACAATTAAAATAATAGAAACAATCGGCTAAAGGAACCGAGGGCATAAGGGTATTAAATATTTAAATGTCTTAAATTTGAACACATTTTCCGCCAAATAGAATCAGCGGTAGAAGCAGAAACTGAAGGCATCTTCCGCAAAATAGTCTCAGCGGTAGAAGCAGAAACAGAAGGCATCTTCTGCTAAATAGTCTTAGCGGTTAGAAGCAGAAACAGAAAGCATCTTCCGCTAAATAGTCTCAGTAGTAGAAGCAGAAACAAAAGGCATCTTCTGCTAAATAGTCTCAGCGGGAGAAGCAGAAACAGAAGGTATCTTCCGATTTCGAACATCCCCCGGTCACATCTGCCGAACGACAACATCACAACACATTAACCATACACTCTAAACAAATGAACAACTCTGACTACTAAAAGAACTTATAAATTTTACTGTAATCATTCAAAACAACTTGACTCCATGAAATGCTCGAAATCCAGTAACAACCACAGTTAAAATCAACAATGTATCACTATCAGAGTAGTTAAAGAAAAGAAAATAAACTTAACAGAAATATTAAAACAACCACTGTCATAAAAGTTCTCAGCACGCTTCGACAAAACATCTATCCATATAAACTTCTCATATTGACATTAGATTAACTGCCTCATCAGAGCACCAAACCGTGGCATAGACGTGCTCCATCAACTTCACCTATCCTTCTGTAAGCTCAGAGAAATCACCTGTTGAAACCTCAGAACCTACATCACAAAAACGATTTTTAGCCTAATGCTAAATAAGTAGAGACAAATATGAATATGAATGCTATTTATAATCCTAATCATCAGTTTCTACTTTCACATCCCAGTTCATTTGGGATGACCGAATGTGCAAGTATGTGTAACGATGCCTGCACGAATCATAAGCCCGATGGCCGGTACGTCCGCACGGGCGAACCGAACGGTGACAGTTCCTAAAAAGGGGGTTCGGCCACAATCCTACATTGCTTGGGAGTATGTGGAAATGAAACCATAGTTAAAGAGACCCTCCCACATAGTAGACACTGTTGGAGCACTATGGCAACGGATCCCATACGAACGCTGATTAAAAGTGCTTCGGCGAGAGCAATTCCAGGTTGGGTGACCTTCTGGAATTCGTGCCAAACAAAGCGTGAGGGGAGGATATTGTGCTGCGGCCAATCCCCAGAGCGGACAAATCTTGCTGGGATAAGGGGTCGTTACAAATGGTATCAGAGCCTACCAACTGGAACGGTGCCAACCGAGGACGTTGGGCCCCCGAGGGGGATGATTGTGATGACCCGAATGTGCAAAGTACTGTGTACTATGGCTGCACGAACGGAACCCGGATGGCGGTACGTCCGCACGGGCGAACCGACAGGTGAAGGTCGTAAAAAAGGGGGGGATCGTCACAATCTACATGCTGGGGAAGTATGTGGAAATGAAACATATGTAAAGAGACCTCCCAACATAGTAAGACACATTGGGCACGATTGGCAAACGGTCCATAAGAACCTGCACAGTTAAAATGTTCGGGAGAGCAATTCCAGGTTGGGTGAATTAGGAATTCTTGCCAAACAAAGCCGTGGGGGAGGATAGTGGGCTGCGGACAATCACTACATTTCCCACCAGAGCGGACAATATCTGCTGGGATAAGGGGTCGTTACAAATGGTCTCAAGCCCTATCCCAACGGGGAATGTGGCAACGAGGCGTGGGCCCCGAGGGGATGATTGTGATGACCCGAATGTGCAAGGAGGTGTCTATGGCTGCACTAACCGAACCCGGAGGCGGTACACTTCCGCGCGGGTGACCGGAAGGTGACAGGTCATAAAAAGGGGGTCGTTCACAATCTACATGCTGGGGAAGTATGTGGAAATGAAACTGATGGACTACAGAGACCCTCCAACCATAACGCTTTTGGAGCACATTTGGCACGGAGCCCATAAGACTCCGATGTAAACGTGCTTCGGGGAAGAGCATTACAAGTTGGATGACCTTCCGGAAGTTCTTGCCAAACAAAGCCGCGAGGAGAGGATATTGGGCTGCGGCCCAATCCCAGAGCGGACAAATCTTGCTGGGATAAGGGGTCGTTACAGAAGGTATCGAAACCGGTACCCGCACTGGAAATGTGGCCAACGAGGACGTTGGGCCCCCGAGGTGGGGATGATTGTGATGACCCAATGTTCAGTAGTTTACCTATGGCTGCACGAACCGTAACCGGATGGCGGTACATCCGCGCGGGTGAACCGGAAGGTGACAGGTCATAAAAAGGGGGTCGTCACAATCTTACATCGCTTGGGGAAGTATGTGGAAATGAAACATATGTAAAGAGACCCTCCCAACATAGTAAGACGCGTTTTGGAGCACGATTGGCAATGGATCCCATAAGAACTCCGAATTTAAAAGTGCTTCGGCGAGAGTAATTCCAGGTTGGGTGACCTTCCGGGAAGTTCTTGCCAAACAAAGCCGCGAGGAGAGGATATTGGGCTGCGGCCCAATCCCCAGAGCGGACAATATCTTGCTGGGATAAGGGGTCGTTACAGCATTTGTGTTCGTTCTCTGATCTGATCCCTCTGTTTGATGGGAAGTTGATCAGTTTTCCCAAAGTTATACATCCTCCTACTCGATTAAGGGGCGGATTAATTCCCTTAATAGCTGATCTGATCCTTCTGTTCGATGGGAGGTTGATCAATTTTCCCAAAGTCATACATCCTCTTACTCGATTAAGGGGCGGATTAGTTCCCTTAATAGCTGATGTGATACAAATTCTGTTCTTACCTTACCATGCCCTTACATGTAAATTTATTTTCGTATTCTTTCAAAACATGATGCATGACATACTGAAAACATTCAAACATGTATTAACCTACTGTTTTGTGATGTAGACCCGAAGACACACTCATACTCCACTTACCTGGTTTCCTGGAAAAGCTTGGTTGCAAACTACTTCGGGTTTTGCTCAAACCTAAAACCGTAGACAGAGTATTAGTTATATCTTTGCTAAACTTCATTCTAAACTATCTAGAAATCTAAGGAAACTAGTTGGAAGCTCTGTTCCTCGAGCATTCCCGATTCATCACAAAAACTCGAACTCAGCTCTTACTCACAGCATTCCTAAAACACTCATTCAACCGTAAGCAAATCATCAAATGTATATCCTATATTCATCCTAAATCATCAGCAAGAAGAAATCAAGGAAGAACTTACCTAAGTTGAAGAAGATTCGAAGAGAGAGAAAAAATTGCCAGAGGAATCTGCTGTGCTGAGCTGAGCTGAAAAAGGAAAGTGATGAAAACAGTGGCGGCTATCCTTAACTAAACCCTCCACTTATATCACATGCTTTACAAATTACACTTATGCCCTTGATAAAAAACTTTAACCTATTTAAGCAACCAATCAAAATCACTTAATTCTTTAAAATAAAAACCACGTACCGGTTGTTACAATCTACAGTCCTTAAAAGAATTTTGTCCTCAAAATTCAGTGCTTAAACAACTCAGAATATCGGCTCATCATGTCTTGCTGGTTTTCCCAAGTTGCCTTCTCTACATTCTGATTACACCATAACACCTTCACTAGCTGAACTTCCTTGTTACGTAGCACTTTTATTGCATAGTCCAGAATTTCCACTGGTTTCTCTTCATAGGTAATGGTAGAATGAACTTCAATGTTCTGCTGTTCCACAACCTGGGTTGGATTCTACATACATTTCTTCAGCATAGAAACATGGAACACATTGTGAATTCCCTCCATAGAGGCTGGTAACTATAATTGATAAGCTGTCCTCCCAATCCTCTTCAAGATTGAGAAAGTTTCGATGTATCTGGGATTCAACTTACCTCTCTTCCCAAACCTTACAACTCCGTTGAATGGTGAAACTTTAATAAACACTTCATCACCAACTCCAAACTCTAATTCTCTACGTCTTCTATCGGCATAGTTTTTCTGCCAGCTTTGAGCTGTCGGATAAGAGCAATCTTCTCCACTGTCTGTTGTACAATGTCAGGACCAACCAATCGTGCTTCTCCAACTTCATCCCAATACAATAGAGATCTACACCTTCGTCCATATAATGGCTCGTATGGTGCCATGCTTATTGTTGCTTGAAAACTATTGTTATAAGAGAACTCCACCAATGATAAATACTTACTCCAAGAACCCTGAAATTCTAATACACATGCACGAAGCATATCCTCCAATGTTTGAATAGTCCTCTCGGACTGTCCATCTGTTTGAGGGTGAAAAGTTGTACTAAAGTCGAGCTGTGTACCCATAGCCTTATGTAAACTCTTCCAAAACTTAGATGTAAATCTAGAATCCCGGTCTGAAACTATAGTGATTGGAACTCCATGTAATCTAACAATCTCATGCACATACAATTCAGCGAGTTGATCCATCGAGTATGTCATCTTTATGGGCAGGAAATAGGCAGATTTGGTTAGACGATCAACTATCACCCAAATTGCATCATATCCCTTTGCTGTTCTAGAAAATCTCACAACAAAGTCCATCGTTATTTGTTCCCATTTCCATTCAGGAACTGGCAAGGGTTGTAATGTTCCTACAGGTCTCTGATGTTCAGCTTTAATCTGTTGGCAAATCAAACACGATCCAATGTACTCCGCCACACTTCTTTTCATATTTGGCCACCAATAATGTTGTTTAAGGTCTCTGTACATTTTTATACTTCCAGGATGAACAGATAACCTAGAAGAATGAGCTTCCGAAAGGATCTCATTTTGAAGTTCTTCATTTGTCGGAGCAAACCATCTATTCTGAAACTTGAGAATTCCATCAATAGAATAGTTAAAATCTGATTTATCACAAGAATCCATGCTTAACTTGTACTTAGTACATTCAGCATCATTCACATGGACTTCCTTTATTCTCTCCAATATAGTAGGCCTCAAGGATATGGCAGAAAGCATGGCTGACACGCTGGACACAGCTTTCAAGTTAAATCTTTGGAATTCTGTTTCTAAGGCCAACGGTATGTTAAGAATCAATGTCGAGGCTGATGTTGTCACTCTACTCAATGCATCAGCCACTACATTCGCCTTGCCGGGGTGGTATTTGATCTCGAAATCGTAATTCTTGACAAACTCTAACCATCGTCGTTGCCTCGTGTTTAGCTCTTTCTGTGTGAAGATATATTTCAAACTTTTATGATCTGAGAATATTTCACAAGATTGTCCATACAAGTAATGCCTCCAAATCTTCAATGCAAAAACTACCGCAGCTAATTCCAGATCATGTGTAGGATAATTCTTCTCATGTGTTTTCAGCTGTCTAGAAGCATAGACTATTACCTTTCCATCTTGCATCAAGACACAGCCAAGTCCAACTTTGGAAGCATCACAATAAATGCTAAACTTTCCATCTTCAACAGGGAGTGTTAGTAATGGGGCATTGGTTAGTCTCTGTTTCAAGGTCTGAAAACTAAACTCACATTCATCAGTCCACATGTACTTCATGTTTTTCCTTGTTAACCGAGTAAGAGGTGTGGCAATATTCGAAAATCCTTCAATAAACTTCCTGTAATATCTTGCAAATCCAAGAAAACTCTGAATATTTGTAGCATTCTTTGGTTGGGGCCACTCCTTAACTGCTTGAACCTTGACTGGATCGACAGATATCCCATCTCCCGAGATAATGTGACCCAAAAAGTGAACTTGGTCCAACCAAAACTCACACTTGGAAAACTTGGCATAAAGTTGGTGCTGCTTAAGTACTCCTAATACCAAGTTCAAGTGTTTTGCATGTTCATCCTCAGTACGTGAGTAGATTAGAATATCATCAATAAACACTATGACAAATTTATCTAGATACTCGTGAAATACTCTATTCATGGGATCCATAAAAGTTGTTGGTGCGTTTGTCAATCCAAAAGACATAACCAAAAAATCATAATGTTCATACCTTGTGCGGAAGGCTATCTTAGGAATATCTTCAGATTTGACTTTCAATTGGTAATAACCGGACCTAAGGTCAATTTTAGAGAAGACTCGTGCACCATTAAGTTGGTCGAATAGATCATCAATCCTTGGTAATGGATACTTGTTCTTGATAGTTAATTTGTTCGATTCCCGATAATCAACACACATGCGCAATGATCCATCATTCTTCTTAACAAAAAGAACAGGTGCACCACACGATGAATAACTCGGGCGTATGAATCCTTTTTCCAACAGTTCTTCCAACTGTTTCTTTAACTCCCTAAGCTCTGTTGGTGCTAATCTGTAAGGATTCTTGGATACAGTCTCCGCGCCTGGGTAAACATCTACAACAAACACGATTTCTCTATCTGGCGGTAAGCCAGGAAGGACATCTAGGAATACTTCTGGGAAGTCTTGGACAATTAAGACATTCCGAGGATCGATTTTCCTACAACCTGTGTGTCTATAGCACTGGCCAAAAAGCATAAATACTCCTCGCATGGAGAAGGTCTAACATCGATAGGGGCAATAACAGACATTCCTTTACACTTCTGTGAAGCTTGGAAGGTATGTTTCAAACCACCAGGGGGTGAAAACTAACTATACCAGTCCTACAATCGATTGTGGCATAATGCTTAAACAACCAGTCCATCCCTAGGATTACATTAAATCCCATTATCCCCATGATAATGCAGCAGGCAGATTCACGCTTCCCACTGACACCTCACTATTGAGCATCACTTAGCTAGAATGCATGCATTCACCAGAGGGTAACGTGACATTAAACACATGTTCAGATGGCGTAGGCCGTACATCTAACTTAACAGCAAATGCAGACGCTATAAAAGAATGTGTTGCACCAGAATCTATTAAAGTGAAAGCAGGCATAGAGTTGATCAATATAGTACCTGACACTACCGCGGTGTAGCACCCGGTTCTATTAAACCAATTTCCATTCCGTTATTTAATAGTAAGCATGTTGTGAAGAAAATTGGAGAAAGTATTAATTAGGTTAATGAGTGACTAAGTAAGGGCATAGTGGTAAATTGTGAACTTATAATGGATAACCTATTTAAGGAAAGAGGCTTTGTGATTAAATGCACTATAGCCGCCACTCTTTCCCTACTCTCCTCTCTCGGTATTCAGCTCAAGCAGCAGAACTCTCTAGGCGATTCTTCCATCTGATTTTCTCCAAACTAGGTGAGTTCTATTTCGATTCCTTGCTGCATTGGTAACTATCGATGATTTGGGGAGTGGATAAATGTGAGTTTCGAGAATGCTGTGAGCTAACTAGTTCAGGTTTTGTGGTAATCGGAGATGTATAACGAACTAAGCTCCTAAACTAGTTTCCATAGGCTTCAGGATTGTGTAGAATGAGGTTTAGTAAAATCTAATCGATAATTTGTCCATGGTTTTAAGTTGAGTAAGCTCCCAAAGTAGTTTGCAACACCGATGTAACGCCCAGGTTTTCGGGTTTTTAGATTTTCTGATTTTTAGGGTTATTTTTATAAATAGGTAATTTAATCCTGTTTTGCGAGCGGGAGGTTTCATTAGTGCTCTAGGAATTTATGAGGATTTTTAGAGTAATAAGTGAAATTTTTGAAATCCAAATCGAAAGAGTAATGCTAGAGTTCCCGTTTTAGCCTTTTAGTATGTTAATTCGTAAAAATAGTAAAATAAGTCCGTTTTGCGAACGAGAAGTTTCGTTAAAACCCTAGGAATAAATTGGAATATTTAGAGAAATAAGGAAATTTCAGAGAAACCAAATCGATAGGTTAAATAACGAAATTGATAGAAAGTTTGAGTGAGGGGCAAAATGGTAATTAGAATAAAATAATTATAAATTTATATTAAACTCTCCCTCACCTCTCTCCCTTCACGATTCACTTCCAGCAAACCCCCCCCCCCCCTGTTCTGTTTCTCCTCTCCCTCCCGTGGCGAGTTCTCCCTTGTGCGACGAAGGCTCCGTTCTTACAACTGATTTCTTCTTCGTTTTCTTTGACGATTCAATCCTCTAGGTAAGCCCTAAGCTCTAGACACCTTTAGTTTTCTGTTTAGGGTTGTTATTCGTTAGGTTTTATCGATTTAAGGTTTGTGTAAATTTATGTTTTTGGTTAGAAACCGTTAGTTTTGAAAGTATTGATGAATGATTGATGATAGATTGATGGTTATTGATGATTTTAGATTGAAAATGGATATAGAGTTGGATTTTAGTGTTTAGAAATACCGTTTTCATGTAGATTAGAATTCTGAATTTTGGGCTTCATCGTTAGCGTTAATTCAGAAATTAGCTGTGGTATATTAAAGTAGACGTTATGGGTAATGTTTGGGCGTTTGAATTGTTGAGATCGGATATCGGATTAGGGAGAAATTAGTGAATGAAAATGTGCATGTGAGGTGTTCGATGAATTGCCTGAATGAATAGTTGAATTGATTTGAATTAAAGTTAAGAGGAATTGAGCTCCGATTTAGTTAGGAACGTGAGAAATATGTTTTGGGGTGTCGGTAAAGGATTAATTTCACTTGAGATGTTTTTACGAAAATGAGAGTTTAGTTATCTCGAGCGAGTTCTAATGCAACGTTTTGATGTTTAGGTTTTTCAGGTTCCTCAGTTGAGGTTTCAGATAGAGAAAAATTGCTAAGGACGCCAGGTAAGTAGTGTATGTTTACGTGTTGCCCTTTTGGCCTACATCACAGGACGTTAGGATTTGTTTGCATGTTTTACGTATGTTTAGTCTATGCATCATGTTTTTTTGAAACGATACGAAAATGTTTTATGCATATGTTTTAAAAGTATAACATAGAAAATATAAAGTGTCTGAGGGAAGTGGTTCACCCTTCAGATGTAAATGGTGGAACGTCCAGAAAATGTATGATGTCCGAAGGAAGTGGTTCAACCTTCGGATGAAGTTGTGGAACGTCCAGAAAATGTATGATGTCCGAAGGAAGTGGTTCCACCTTCAGATGAAGTTGTGGAACGTCTAGAGATGGAGAAATTAATCCGCCCTCCATTGGTAGAGGATTACATGAATGAATGATGGAAACGAAATGATTATGTACGATGAAACATGAATGAAACGATAGAAACTGCATATGTTAAGTTAAATGTTTTAAGTTCATATTGTCACTACTTGCTAAGCATTAGGCTTATAGTTTGAGTTTTGTGATGTAGGTGAAGAAGAACAGGTACGGTGAGTTGCACGAGCACGTTAGGATTACGGACGCGGTTGGAGGAGTATGATCATGGCGGCATCCCGGCGATATTGTTAGGGCGATTCCGACCGTGGTTAGTAGGTGTTTGTGGTTAGTATGAGGATGTGTTTTTTTTTTGGTACGTTTAAGTGTTCGGTTTTGTTTAAATGCAAGATTTGATCGGAAAGGTATGAAAAGTTAAGTTTTGATGAATATGTTGGGTTGGTATGAGTTAGGTGTCTATTTTGTTTGGAAATGATTAGGAGGTTTTGAGTATGTGTATAGAAATGTCATGAATGAAAGTATGAAAAGGTTACATATGTGGATCGAATGGTTTTGATAGAAAAACGTACGAATGTAGAGTTTTGATGTGAATACGGTGTTTGTAGAATGTTTAAGGGGTGAAGTCGTTATTTGGGAAAAATATACTGGAATTGTTTGGATCGAAGTATAGAGATTATGTTGATGAAACAGGAAGGAAAGAGATAAAAAAGGGATAGAAAAATTTGTACGTCTAACTTAAGGAAGCTAAGTTAGGAGTAAGTTATGGTTAGGCCTTGACGGCCCTGACCGGGTTGGGGTCGTTAGAGTTATGGTATCAGAGACACGTGGTCGCAATTGTTCAGTAGATTACCTAACAATGCCACCCGCCCCATGGAAGTGTTTTGCCAACTATAAGTGTTTAAGTTTAAGTAATGATCTATAGATGTTTATAGTGTTTTGTGTTTTCTAACATGTCCAGGTACAAGAAAAGGCTGTGAGTACCTAAGCAACCCTCAATGGATCCCAATAGCCAGTTTATGGACATATTACGCCAACAGTCAGAACAGATAGGGGTTTTGCTAAATCAAAATGGACAAGGCAACGATTCTCAGGACCAAGGTGGAGAAAGGTTTAGACGGCTTAGGCCCCCGATATTCGATGGACAGTCTTCGGACCCCACTTGTGCTGAGGAGTGGATCCGTAAGATCGAGAACATGTTTGCAAATGCTAAGGTAGAGGAAACTGACAAGGTAACATGTGCAGTATTCAACTTGGATAAGGATGCCATTTTCTGGTGGGATACAGTGATGGCCACTACGGATACGAAGGTTATGACGTGGGAACAACTCAAGACGACATTCTACAATAAATATTTTAACCGTACCCATCGAGCCAACAAGAGAGCAGAGTTTTCCAAACTACGCCAAACGGGAACAGTGGCCGAGTATGTACAAAGGTTTGAGTCTTTATCTCGCTATGCAGGTCCTTGGGTGGGCAACGATGAGGACAAAGTTTTCCAGTTTGTGGAAGGTTTAAAGTTAGAGATTTTGAAAGGAGTAAAGACTGCGGGCATCGACGACGTGCCATACCATTTGGTTGTGACTAAGGCCTTAGAACTGGATGATATTGAGATAAAGCTACAACAATAAAATGAGGCATCGAAGAAGCCCTTCAGAGAAATTACAACTCCACAGAGTGATGATGTAACGCCCGACATTTCGGCCAGGTGATTTTCTGACCATTCTCATTGTTACCCTTTATTTAACCTTTATGATTAAATTTAATGTTGAGGCAAATTCATTACAAGTTGAGTAAAACTAGGTTGAGTGGCAATTTTGTAATAAAGACTGAAGGATTAGGTATAAATAGAAAATGGAAACCTTAAATCTCATTTAAACCTCACTGCAGCCGACATTTCCTCTCGGCGACTCCCTTCTTCTCTGGAGCCTTTTTCCTCCCCAGCAACTGGTTTTTCAGCCTCCACTCCGATAACCCGCATTCTAGGTAAGATTTTGACAATGTAGATGCCGGGTAGTCATTTAGAACTCTGTTTTCAGTTGAACTTGTACTTTCGGGCTCTTCAATGGCTGAGTCAGTTGGTTATCGTTCTTTATCTTCATTTGGTAATGCCACCTTTAAATCGATTCTGGACCTTTTATATAACCGACCCCGTTTAATCGATAGCTATATCTAGCTGTTTCGGTTTTGGATTTCAGACTGCACAGAGAACCTTAGCTGCTAGATTCTAGGATGACTTTCGATTAGAACTTTTAGGACTTGATTTTAACTACTATAATGTGGAATGTTTTAGGTGAAGAAGTTGAAGAGAAAGTGATTCAAGTTGCTAAGGATCCAGGTAAGTGAATGTACTAAGTTTCCGGCCAATAGGGCCCTACATCAAAGGACTATGTTAGATTTAGTGAACGTTGTCTTCTATATGTTTGATGAAATGTCGATGGATATGGTTATGTTATTCTGATGTTCTCCCCTGTCTTAGTTCGATGATTAAGTGCATTTATGTTATGCATCATGTTTTACTTCTCAAGCATATGAAAATGTTTTGAAATATGTTTTCTCATGAATAAAATAAGAAGATAAAACTTATGCAACGTGGTTAAGTGAGGGTTGGGGGTGGTTCGGCGTATGTCACAGTCCGCAGTAGGACATATGAATACGACCCGCAGTAGGGACCATGATCAAACTCACTGTCGAACCCCCTTTTCCGGCACAAATCCTCCCTTAAACCACATAATGTAATGAAGAATATGAATGATGAAAGGAATGATGAATATGAGCATCTCTACGAATGATGATTATGAACAATGAATACGAGATACGATTATGAATGATGATTAAGATAAGTACATGAAAAGAAAAGACTTATGAGCATGTTTTTCTCCAAGTTATGCATTCATGAACTCATAATAGTTTGCATTCCTTACTAAGCCTTAGGCTTACAGTTACACCTTATGATGTAGGTGAAGAAATATCAGGTGAGGAATTCAAAGTTGATGAAAATGTCTAAGCTCGGTTGCTGGAGGTGATCAGTGTGAAATCTGTGGCTGGGTGGCGAATGAGGAATTCTGGTTAAAGCTCGTATAAGTTTTAATGAAGTTTTTAAGAAGCCAAGTCAAGTAGGTTCGGATTATTTAACAATTTGGGATTTTAGAAACTGCCTGTCTTAATTTCAGAGTCCGAAGATATAGCTATAGTTATCAAATGAACTATTTTAATTAAGTCTTCCGCTGTGTGAGTTTGAATGAGTTCACGATTTATTCTGATGAGTTTTGGCCATTAAGATTTAAGATATGAGGTTTACATTTATCTAGATAGAAGTCAAAAAAAAAAGGGGGATGTCTGATGCCGAGGGATGATGGAGGAAATGAGTCTGTCTTCCGGAGGACGTCATCGGAAGAGGAAAAGTATTTGTCTTCCGGCTGACGTCATCGGCAGGAGAGTTGTGATGGGAGTCGGGTAAGTTTGACTTCCGGAGAACGTCATCGGAAGAGGAAGAGTATTTGTCTTCCGGCTGACGTCACCGGCAGATAAGGGGTATTTGCCATCGGCAGATGAGAGCCTCGCTTATGGTTCTCTCATCGGCAGACATGGGACGTATCATCGGCAGATGGTGAGTTAATCTGTCGGAAGATGTAGTTGTCTTAAGCCATCGGCAGATGACGACAATGTCTGTTATCTGGCGATCGGTATGAGTAGTGAGTTAAGTTACCGGAAGATGTGATGCCACGTCATCGGCAGATATAGAGTATTTGCCATCGGCAGATGAGAGCATCGTCTATTGTTCTCTCATCGGCAGATGTAGGTGGCTTCCGTTGTATAATTGAACGGTGTTTTAATTGGTCACACGAGTTGCACGTGACTGTCGGCAGATGCAAATATGTGTGCCTGCCGATAGATGTTTAATGAATCATGTGAGATGCACGTGCTGACCGGTAGAACAACTAGATGTTTGTCGTTTAGCGATCGGCAGGAGTGAAAGCTAAACGCGGTTATTCAGCGAATTTAAGTTAAGATGAGATATGATATAAGTCTGAGAAAAAAAAAAGTATACTACGATTACAGAGGTATAAAAGTACGGATAAGTTTAAAGGAAAGTCATGACACGTGACGATCCTCCTCGGGTCGTTACAGATGAAGAACAACAACCACTGAGGGGCACAAAAAGGACGAGTGATGAGGAATTTAGTCAAGGAAATGGAAAGCATGCCTCTGGATATTCGCAGTTCCCTCAATGCCTAATGTGTAAGAAGTTCCATCATGGGGTGTGCAAGGCAGGTTCTGACCGATGTTTTAATTGTAATGAGCAAAGTCATATTTCTACGGACTGCCCAAGGAAGAATCTAGGAAGGTGTTTCAAGTGTCAAGAGATAGGACATCTCTCCAGGAATTGTCCGAAGAAAGGTAAAGGGCCGTGTTTTGTTTGCAATAGGATGGGCCATGTAGCACCCGGTTCTATTGAACCGAATTTAACTAACCATTTATAATGTGAGGATTTGGGAGAAAATGATGATTAGGTTAATAAATAACTATGCAAGGGCAAAAGAGTAATTAGCATTTTGAAAAGTGGAAAATGTATTTAAGGAAGGGTTTAATGAGGTTTAGCCGCCACTATTCCCTCATTTCTCCTTTCTCGGTATTCAGCTCAGGCTCAGCAGAACTCCAGGCGATTCTCCTTACCGATCCTCATTCCTCAACTAGGTAAGTTTTCCTTTCGTTCACTTGAGATTTCAGTGGTTAGATAGCAGAGGGAGCGCAATGTGTGTGTGTTATGTCGATATTGTGAATGAATGGAGTTCGGGATTTAGTACTGAGCTGAGAGTGTATGATGACCAGAACTTCCAAACTAGCTCCTTAGGTTTCTGAGTGATGAAGGATACAGTTAGTGGTAATCTAATCGGTATTCTGCTTATGAAACTAGGTGGGCAAGGCTTCCAGAGTAGTTGAAAACGAGTGATTTCCAGGATATCAGGTAAGTAATGTTTGCTTGTGCCTTCGGGCCTACATCACAAAACGTTAGGTTTGTATTTACTTGGATGTGTTTGTATGCCATGCATCATGTTTTCAAAATGTATACGAAAATGAATTTGAATACATATTGGTACGGAGAGGATTGAATGTGATGAAACAGCAAAGTGAATCAGACTTACTGTTAAGGGAATTAATCTGCCCCTTAATGAGACAGTGGATATAAATATACTTTGGAAGAGCTGATCCAACTTCCAATTTCATAGGGGGATCTGAACATGGGAATCAGATTTACTGTTAAGGGAAATAATCCGCCCCTTAATGAGTCAGTGGATATATACTTTGGGAGAGTTGATCCAACTCCCAATTTCACAGGGGGATCTGAATCAGAAACGATGAATGAGCAACTGAGATGAGAAAGTAGAAACTGCATGACTAGGAGTTTATGTTTCAGTAATTCATTTCATTTTGCATTACTTACTTAGCATTAGGCTAATAGATGAGTTTTGTGATGTAGGTGAAGAAGTGACAGCAGGTGTGTTTACTGAGTTAACTGAGGACTAGCCGGGTTGGAGGAGTGCACCTATTCAATGTTCTGGCAGCTGATGGGGTGGTTTAACTGATGTCTGTCAGTGTGGAGGACTAGTAGTTAAAGATTCAGTCTGAGTATGTTGAGTTTTCATGACAGAATTGATTTCAAAGTTTTGAACATGTTTTTAGTTTTCCTTCCTGATAACCGTATCTTGTTGGGTCTAGATGTTAGTACTTGCTGAATTTTGAGTAATGCAATGGTTGAATCGTTTTTGAATGATTTCAGTAGAGTAAGTAAATCCTTTTCTGTAGTTGGAGTAGTGTTTTATAACGAGGAGTTGATGAAATGTTGTTTTGTTCTCTATCGGTAGATGATGTCTATCGGTAGATGTTGAGTCATGGTTAAGTTGTCTATCGGAAGATGTTGTGTAGGTTTTTGTCGTCTAGCGATCGGCAGATGTTGGATGAAGGAATCATCCGGCTGACGTCATCGGTAGATGTCGCGCGTTTGTCTATCGGCAGATGAATTTGTGTTGACTTCATCGGCAGATGAAGTTGTGTATGAAGTTATGTTGACTTCATCGGCAGATGAATTTGTGTTGACTTCATCGGCAGATGAAGTTGTGTATGAAGTTATGTTGACTTCATCGGCAGATGAAGTTATGTTGACTTCATCGGCAGATGGTGTTGCGTTGACGTCATCGGCAGATGGTAATGCGTTGTTGTGCACGTCATCGGTAGAAGCCTTTTTGTTTTCATTTTTTTTGCTCCTTCCGTTGGCTTTGCTCATCGGCAGATACGTTGGATTTCCGCGATTTCTCCTAGTATTCCACAGTTTTAAACTTTAATTCCAAACTACCGATTGCCTCTTAACATTTCAAACCATGATTTATAGTTTTGTTTTACTACATTGCTGTTTAGAATTATTTCCGCTGCAAGTTTTAAATATTTTAAATTTTTAGAAAAAGTCAAATTTTGACTATCGAGCGAAATTTCTTTTTTTAAATTTAGCATCAAGTCGTCATGGTTCGGTTCAGTGTTATGGGTAGCAAACCGGGTTCAGATGACTCGGGGCGTTACAGGCCATCTTGCCAGGGACTGCCTGACACAGAACAAGGGACCCACAAGTGTATCTCCAAGGATCTTCTCCCTCAGCAGTGCAAACAATGAAGAGCAGCCTATCGTAGTTGTAGGTACGTGTCATTTTAATTATTTATAGGAGGTACTAACGTAGAAATATTAGAATATAATTGTGTGGGAGTTAGTGGTGGATGTGAGTGTTGGATTAGAAATGAGATGGTAAGGTGGAGGAGGACTTGGAAGAGAAGGAAATATGATAAGAAGGCTATGTATTAGATTCTTTAAATTAAGTAATAGAAGAAACTTTGAGGAAAACTAGGTGGAGGTTGAGTTAGAGGGATTTGAGAGATTAAGTGATGATGGATTAGGTTGAAAACAAAGAACGTATGAGTGATTGAGTTATAAATGCATAGTTAGGAGAATCACAACTTTGGAGATCTAGAAATTTTCGTTACCCGATAGATAATTAAGGCTATAGTGTAATCGTGATTTAGTATTGCAACCATAATTACGGGGGTAGCTTTGGAGTGAAAAATAAAAGGATTGGCTAAGCAGCAATTTTGAGGACAAAATTTCATTTAATGAGGAAAGGATGTAACGCCCGGGTTTTCAGGTTTTCAGATTTTCTGATTTCTAGGGTTATTTTTATAAATACGTAATTTAATCTTGTTTTGCGAGCGGGAGGTTTCATTAGTTGTCTAAGAATTTATGAGGATTTTTAGAGTAAGAAGTGAAATTTTTGAAATCCAAATCGAAAGAGTAATGCTAGAGTTCCCGTTTTAGCCTTTTAGTATGTTAATTCGTAAAAATAGTAAATAAGTCCGTTTTGCGAACGAGAAGTTTCGTTAGAACCCTAGGAATAAATTGGAATATTTAGAGAAATAAGAAAATTTCAGAGAAACCAAATTGATAGGTTAAATAACGAAATTGATAGAAAGTTTGAGTGAGGGGCAAAATGGTAATTAGAATAAAATAATTATAAATTTATATTAAACTCTCCCTCACCCCTCTCTCTTCACGATTCACTTCCAGCAAACACCCCCCCGGTTCTGTTTCTCCTCTCCCTCTCGCGGCGAGTTCTCCCATGTGCGACGTAGGCTCCGTTCCGACAACTAATTTCTTCTTCGTTTTCTTCGACGATTCAATCCTCTAGGTAAGCCCTAAGCTTTAGACACGTTTAGTTTTCGGTTTAGGGTTGTTATTCGTTAAGTTTTATCGATTTAGGGTTTGTGTAAATTTATGTTTTTGGTTAGAAACCGTTAGTTTTGAAAGTATTGATGAATGATTGATGATAGATTGATGGTTATTGATGATTTTAGGTTGAAAATGGATATAGAGTTGGATTTTGGTGTTTAGAAATACCGTTTTAATGTAGATTAGAATTCTGAATTTTGGGCTTCATCATTAGCGTTAATTCGGAAATTAGCTGTGGTATATTAAAGTAGACGTTATGGGTAACGTTTGGGCGTTTGAATTGTTGAGATCGGATATCGGATTAGGGAGAAATTAGTGAATGAAAATGTGCACGTGAGGTATTCGATGAATTGTCTGAATGAATAGTTGAATTGATTTGAATTAAAGTTAAGAGGAATTGAGCTCCGATTTAGTTAGGGACGTGAGAAATATGTTTTGTGGTGTCGGTAAATGATTAATTTCACTTGAGATGTTTTTACGAAAATGAGAGTTTAGTTATCCCGAGCGAGTTCTAATGCAACATTTTGATGTTTAGGTTTTTCAGGTTCCTCAGTTGAGGTTTCAGATAGAGATAAATTGCTAAGGACGCCAGGTAAGTAGTGTATGTTTACGTGTTGCCCTTTTGGCCTACATCACAGGACGTTAGGATTTGTTTGCATGTTTTACGTATGTTCAGTCTATGCATCATGTTTTTTTGAAACGATACGAAAATGTTTTATGCATATGTTTGTAAAGTATAACGTAGAAAATATAAAGTGTCTGAGGGAAGTGGTTCACCTTTCAGATGTAAATGGTGGAACGTCCAAAAAATGTATGATGTTCGAAGGAAGTGGTTCAACCTTCGGATGAAGTTGTGGAACGTCCAGAAAATGTATGATGTCCGAAGGAAGTGGTTCAACCTTCGGATGAAGTTGTGGTACGTCTAGAGATGGAGAAATTAATCCGCCCTCCATTGGTAGAGGATTACATGAATGAATGATGGAAACGAAATGATTATGTACGATGAAACATGAATGAAACGATAGAAACTGCATATGTTAAGTTAAATGTTTTAAGTTCATATTGTCACTACTTGCTAAGCATTAGGCTTATAGTTTGTGTCATGACCCTTTCTCGTATTCTAGTAAAAATTTTTTATTTTTTTTATACACCTTTACTTTAAATGTACGTAAGGCGGAAATCTCAATCTCAATCGAAATCGAAGTTCATTTAGTAAATCGTTTAAAACCATTATTAAAAACAATTAAAACTTAAAACAATAAAACATTTAAAACTATTAAATAAATAAATCTTTTTTTTTTTTATATCATGGCGATCAGTCGCCCAAAAGGGGGGCGACTGATCGCCCCTGGCGATTTGCAACAGGCGATCAGTCGCCTGTTGCAAAATCGCCTGTGGCGACTGATCGCCACAATTGTGGCGACTAGTCGCCACGCTCTCTGGATTTCTCCAGAGAGCAGCGACCTGCGAGTGACCAGAGGCGATTGCTCGCCTCCCAGAGGCGAGCAATCGGCAGGCTCTCTGGATTTCCTCCAGAGAGCCGAGTTTCTTTCTCCCCCTTTCTCTTTTCTTCACCCTTACACGCCCTGCACTTCACCATTCTTAACATCACAAAACACAACGCACAGTAACACTATAACTTCTCACTTTTTCTCACCACTTCTTCACCCAATCCATTTATCCTTCCATAAAATTACACCTCAAACATGACTTTACTCAAAATTCTCAAAACCAACATAATTTACTTTAAACGAAATCAATTTCATAAAAAATGAACCGCGTGGTTCCGCTTAAAAGTTTAACATATCCTTCCTGTTTGAAAAACATCAAAACACTTTAAAAATACAATGCATAATCTATCCGATCTCCATACATCCTAAAACATATCAAATCCTACAATTATCATTGCCCCAACATTTCCCAAAAACTCTCAAAAACACCTAACCGTGAGTCAATTAGCCCTGCCAAAACACGCTCCGCCGCCACGAGTTCTGCCCATCGACCAGCTACACTTGATCGTCATAAGGAGGTTCCTCACCGTCGTTCTCGTCACCTACATCATACGATAATTACATTAAGCCTAATGCTTAGTAAGGAGCGTGCTAAACATAACATTACATATATGCATGACATTCATAAAACAGTTTTGTTTCTTTTCATAAAACCTTTTTCTTGCCCCATGAGAAACATAACTTGCCCCGTGAGAAACATACAATTAGTCCCGTGAGAAACATACAATTTGTCCCGTGAGAAACATACAATTAGTCCCGTGAGAAACATACAATCAGACCCGTGAGAAACTTACATCAGTCAGAATTCATGATCATTCGTTGTCTTAATATTTCATAAAACATGTTCATAACTAGTTCGTATGCACTTTAAGAAAACATGATGCATGAGGAGACATACTTAGAAACATCTATCGAAGGACCACTAAACTTCGCTAAGGCACTACTTAACTACCCTTCTTACCATCAACCCATATAACTATCTAACTTCGTCACAATAAACATAATCAACATCGTTACGACGTAGGGCCTTAGGGGCCGGAAACCTAACACTCACTTACCTGGCGTCCTAGATATGCCGAGCACCGTCCTTTGAGCTTGAGTCACCTAGGGCATTTAACAATACATCGTTAATATCAACTCTCAAACATCAAATCTAACAAATCGACGTCTCGAGCTAGGACAAATTTCTCTAAAACTCTAATTAATTTAATTCAGACATTTCATCGAGCACTTAGTGCTCACCAACTTAAAAAAAACTCCATTAATGGTGTTCACCAAACTCCAACAACCAACTCTTAACATTAAACCTCAACCAACACCATTAATTTACTCCAACAATCCTCAATAATCACTAATACGTCATCAATGAGAAATAAATAAATAACCCTAACGATTTCTAAGAAAACCCCTAAATTTCTTCACAAACCCTAAATCAAAATAACTCCAAAACTACAAATAAACTTGTCTAGAGTGTAGAACTTACCTAGCACGTTGTTTTGTCGAAGAAAAGGGGAAAGAAGATCGCCGGAATCGGAGGAGTCGCCGGCGTTGAGGATTGGCGATGGAGTAGGAGCAATCGCGAGGGAGAGGGAGAGTATTCGTGAGGGAGAAGAAAAGTGAGGGGAGAGAGAGAGTTTAGGTTTTTAATAAAACTTTACTTAATAATTTACCTAATTGCCCTTAGTTTAAATTCCTTAACTTAAATCGTTATTTCGTCATTTCTCCAAAGCTCCCTTATTCCTCCAAATATTTTTATTTATCCTTAGGGCTCTAACGAAACTTCCCGTTGGCCATTTAGACTTTACCTATTATTTCTACGAATTAAGACTCTATAAATGCTTAAAATATTGGAATTCTGAACTTATGGCCCGAAATCTTTAAAATGAAATTTTCGGGTGTTACATCCTACCCTCCTTATTTAGAATTTTGTCCCCAAAATTACATACCTGAACAAATCTGGATATCTATCCATCATGTCCTGTTGTCGCTCCCACGTTGCCTCCTCTATGTTTTGAATCCTCCACAGTACTTTAACAAGAGGGATTGACTTATTACGCAGGACCTTAACCGAAGACTCCAAGATCTATATCGGCCTCTCTTCGTAGGTCAAAGTTGGCCGTATCTCAAGATTAACTGGTTCTACCACGTGCGTAGGATCCCGTATACACTTTCTCAACATCGACACGTGGAAGACATTATGCACGCCCTCCATAGACAATGGCAATTGAAGCCTATACGCTGTAGCCCCAATTCTTTCTGTAATCTGAAACGGTCCAACAAACCGTGGATTTAACTTCCCTTTCTTACCAAAGCGAACCACGCCCTTGAATGGCGAAACCTTCAAAAACACTTCGTCACCAACCATAAACTCTAATTCTCGTCTTCTTCGATCAGCATAGTTCTTTTGGCGACTCTGTGCGGTTTCCATTCTTTGTTTAATCAAAGCAACCTTCTCAGACAACTGTTGTAAAATTTTAGGGCCGATCAACTTAGCTTCGCCCACTTCATCCCAATACAGCGGCGACCTACACTTTCTGCCATAAAGCGCTTCGTACGGAGCCATTCCAATCGTGGACTGATAACTGTTATTATAAGCAAATTCAATCAAAGGCAAATATCGGCTCCACGACGTCTGAAACTTTAACACGCACACTCTCAGCATATCCTCGAGTATCTGAATCGTTCTCTCGGATTGTCCGTCGATCTGTGGGTGAAAGGCCGTGCTAAAAGTCAACTTGGTACCCATAGCGCTTTGCAAACTTTTCCAAAACCTCAAGGTAAATCTGGGATCCCGATCTGAAACAATCAACATAGGGACCCCGTGCAATCTAATAATCTCTTGGACATAGAGTTCGGCAAACTGATTCATCGTGTAAGTCATCTTTACAGGCAAGAAATGAGCCACTTTCGTCTATCTATCAACTACGACCCATATGCTGTCGTGCCCTTTTACTGTCCTCGGTAACCCAACCACGAAATCCATTACAATTTGATCCTACTTCCACTCGGGAATCGGTAGTGGTTGCAACATTCCACCTGGCCTTTGGTGTTCTGCCTTAACTTGTTGGCAGACAAGACAGGATTGCACATAACTGGCCACATCACGCTTCATATTTGGCCACCAATAATGCAGTTTCAGATCACGGTACATCTTGGTGTTACCTGGATGCACTGAGGACATCGATGAATGTGCCTCGGACATAACTAACTTCCTCAACTCTTCGTCTTTTGGAACGTACCATCGATCTCGAAATCTCAGAATGCCATCCATTGAGTAACTGAAATCAGAAGGCACAACTGACAATTTTGCTACAATAGCCATATTTTCTTCTGTATCTAACTGTTGAGCCTCTTTTATCTTGTCCAACAGAGTGGGCCGTATTGTCAAGTCAGCAAGCAGGGCCGAAAGTTCTGAAACGAATTCCAGTTCAAACCCCTGCATCTCCTTTCTCAATGAAGCTGACATACTGAAAGCAACTGACTCCTCTGTTCTAGGCATCCTGCTCAAAGTGTCTGCCACTGTATTTGCTTTTCCAGGGTGATACTTAATTTTGAAGTCGTAGTCTTTCACAAACTCTAACCATCTCCTCTGTCTCATATTCAAATCTTTCTTTGTAAACAGGTATTTCAAACTCTTGTTGTCAGAAAACACTTCACACTTCACACAGGGTTGGCAGCCACAGGCACAACGTGGTGTCAAACGGGCTAATGAGACGCCGAGATTTCAGGATAAAGGTAAATGTCCGCAAGGGGCGTCGCAAGCTCCCGTATGCCCTACTTGCCTAAAGAATCATTATGGGGAGTGCAAATTGCGTAGTGGGCGATGTTTTCGATGTGATAAGATTGGCCACAAGGCCGCTGATTGCCTAGCACCGAGTAAGCAGCCACCGGGCGGTCCCTCCCGGATCTTTGCCCTGATGGAAGACGAGGAAGCTGCTCAGCCTTCCGTCGTTACAGGTACTATTTTAGTCTGTGGAAACACGGCTCATGTTTTAATTGACACTGGGGCAACCCATTCCTTCATAGCACAGAAGTATGCAGTTAAGTGGGATTTAGAAGTCGTCCAAGCTGACCACAATTATAGTGTTATGTTGCCTTCCGGTGAGTATTTGCACTCAGATCGGGCGATTCAGGGTGAAATCATATCTGTTGGTAGTAGGCGGTTGTATGCGAACCTGATTGTCATATGTATGAAAGGGTACGACGTAATCTTGGGCATGGATTGGTTGTTTAGGCACTATGCCTCAATCAATTGCAGGTCGGGGGTAGTGGATTTTCGGCCCCCGAGTGGGGAGAACTATAATTTTGCAGCGACCCTCCGATCAAGTGAGATGCCCATTGTAATGTCAATGAGTGCTCGGTACTCCGTAAAACCTCAATGCTTCAATTTTGTAGCAAGCATTGTGGATGTAAGAAAACGAGATGAGCTAACGTCGAATTACATTCCGGTAGTGGATGGTGGTACTAAAGTGTTTCTTGACGAGCTACCCAACTTGCCTGTAGATGTCAGGCGTTCGATGAAGCATGGATGTTTTGGGTTTATAGCAAGCGTGGAGGAAGTAAGCATGCAAGAGAAGTTGAAGTTATGTGACATTCTAGTGGTTAAGGACTTTGCGGAGGTATTCCTGGACGAGTTGCCTGGCTTGCCTCCAGATCGGGAAATGGAGTTTACGATTGAGATCATTCCTGGTTCGGCGCCAGTGTCCAAGAACCCCTATAGAATGGGGCCAGTTGAACTGAGGGAGTTGCAAGTTCAGCTGAAAGAGCTAACAGATAAGGGCTTTGTCCGACCGAGCGTTTCTCCTTGGGGCGCTCCGGTTTTGTTTGTAAAGAAGAAGGATGGCTCCTTAAGAATGTGCGTAGATTACCGTGAGTTGAATAAGCTGACCATAAAGAATAAATACCCGTTACCGAGAATAGACGATCTATTTGACCAATTGCAAGGGGCCACGGTATTTTCAAAGATCGATTTACGTTCTGGGTACTATCAGTTGAAGATTAAAGCCGAAGATGTACCAAAGACTGCCTTCAGAACACGCTACGGGCATTATGAGTTTATGGTGATGTCCTTTGGATTGACCAATGCCCCCGCAGCGTTTATGGACCTCATGAATAGAGTGTTCCGGGAATTCTTGGATAAGTTCGTGATAGTATTCATAGATGACATCTTGGTATATTCCCGAAACGACAAAGAACATGCAGAGCACTTGAAGGCTGTTATGACTACTTTGAAGAGACACCAGATGTATGCTAAGCTTTCTAAGTGCGAATTCTGGTTGAGTCAGGTGAACTTCTTAGGCCATGTGATTTCGAAAGAAGGTGTTTCTGTGGATCCGGCCAAGATTCAAGTAGTAAAAGAATGGCCTCGACCGAAAAATGCAAGTGATGTGCAGAGTTTTGTAGGCCTAGCAGGATATTATCGAAAGTTTATCCAAGGATTTTCAGTAATAGCTAAACCCTTGACGAACTTGACAAAGAAAGAAGTGAAGTACGAATGGACTAAGGCATGTGAAGAAAGCTTTCAGACTCTGAAGCAAAAGTTAACCACAGCACCTTTACTGACTTTACCAGTGGAGAATGGGGTATATTGTATTTATTGTGACGCGTCCAAAGTCGGATTGGGATGGGTGTTGATGCAGGAAGGAAAGGTCATTGCCTATGCTTCGAGGCAATTGAAAGGTTATGAAGAAAATTATCCAACGCATGATTTAGAACTGGCAGCGGTGGTGTTTGCGTTAAAGATATGGAGACACTACCTCTATGGACAGAAATGTGAAGTGTTTTCAGACCACAAAAGTTTAAAGTATCTGTTTACACAGAAAGATTTGAATATGAGACAGAGGAGATGGTTGGAATTTGTGAAAGACTACGACTTTGAAATCAAGTATCACCCCAGAAGAGCAAATACAGTGGCAGATGCTCTGAGCAGGATGCCTAGAACAGTGGAGTCAGTTGCTTACAGTATGTCAGCTTTATTGAGAAAGGAGATGCAAGGGTTTGAACTCGAGATAGTTCCAGAACTTTCAGCCCTACTTACTGACTTGACAATACGGCCCACGCTGTTGGACAAGATAAAAGAGGCTCAACAGCTTGATACGGAAGAAAGGATGGCTATTGTAGCCAAGTTGTCAGTTGTACCTTCTGATTTCAGTTACTCAATGGATGGCCTTCTGAGATTTCGAGACCGCTTGTATGTTCCAAAGGATAAAGGGTTGAGGAAGTTGGTCATGTCAGAGGCACATTCATCGATGTCCTCAGTGCATCCAGGTAACACCAAGATGTACCGAGATCTGAAAGTGCACTATTGGTGGCCGAATATGAAGCGAGATGTGGCCAAGTATGTACAATCTTGTCTTGTCTGCCAACAAGTAAAAACAGAGCACCAAAGACCAGGTGGTATGTTGCAACCACTACCAATTCCCGAGTGGAAGTGGGATCAGATTGCAATGGATTTTGTGGTTGGATTACCGAAGACGGTGAAAGAGCACGATAGTATATGGGTCGTGGTTGATAGATTGACGAAAGCGGCTCATTTCTTGCCTGTAAAGATGACTTACACAATGAATCAGTTTGCAGAACTTTATGTCCAAGAGATTATTCGATTGCATGGGGTCCCTGCGTCGATTGTTTCAGATCGGGATCCCAGGTTTACCTCGAGGTTTTGGAAAAGTTTGCAAAGTGCTATGGGTACTAAGTTGACTTTTAGCACGGCCTTCCACCCACAGACCGACGGACAGTCTGAGAGAACGATTCAGATACTCGAGGATATGCTGAGAGCATGCGTGTTAGAGTTTCAGTCGTCGTGGAGCCGATATTTGCCTTTGATTGAATTTGCTTATAATAACAGTTATCAGTCCACGATTGGAATGGCTCCGTACGAAGCGCTTTACGGCAGAAAGTGTAGGTCGCCGCTGTATTGGGATGACGTAGGCGAAGCTAAGTTGATTGGCCCTGAAATTTTGCAACAGTTGTCCGAAAAGGTTGCTTTGATTAGACAGAGAATGGAGACCGCACAGAGTCGCCAAAAGAGCTACGCTGATCGAAGAAGACGGGAATTAGAGTTTGTAGTTGGTGACGAAGTATTTTTGAAGGTTTCACCATTCAAGGGCGTGGTTCGATTTGGAAGAAGAGGGAAGTTAAATCCCCGGTTCGTTGGACCGTTTCGGATTACAGAAAGAATTTGAGCTACAGCGTATAGGCTTCAATTGCCATTGCCTATGGAGGGCGTACATAATGTCTTCCACGTGTCGATGCTAAGGAAGTGTATACGGGATCCTACGCACGTGGTGGAACCAGTTGATCTGGAGATACGGCCAACCTTGACCTATGAAGAAAGGCCGGTACGGATTTTGGAATCTTCAATGAAGGTCCTGCGCAATAAGTCAATCCCTCTTGTTAAAGTACTGTGGAGAAATCAAAACGTAGAGGAAGCAACGTGGGAGCAACAACAGGACATGATGGACAGATATCCAGATTTGTTCAGGTATGTAATTTTGGGGACAAAATTCTAAATAAGGAGGGAAGGATGTAACGCCCGAGAAGTTCGTTTTAGGAATTTCGAGCCATAGGTTTCGGGTTTTAATATTTTAAGCAATTATAGAGTTTCAATTCGTAGAAATATTAAATAAAATCCAAATGGCCAACGGGAAGTTTCATTAGAGCCTAAGAGCAAGTAGAAATACTTGGAGAGATAAGGGAATTTCGGAGAAGTTAAACCGGTAGATGAAATAATTATTTAAGTTAAAGAAATAAGCTAAGGGCAATTGTGTAATTTTGGAAGTCAAAATTGTAATAAAACACAAATCTCTCTCTCTTTTCTCACTTCTCCTCTCCACGCACGAAAACCCCTCTCCTTAGGCGATTTTTCTCTTCTCTTCATCGCCATCTCCATCGATGTACCACTCCTCCATTTTAGGCGATTTCTCCTATAAGTTTCTTCAACAAAACAACGTGCTAGGTAAGCTCTACCCTTTAGACAAGTTATTTGTCGTTTTTGGAGTGATTTTCGAGTTAGGGTTTGTGAAGAATTTTAGGGGTTTTGTTAGAAATCGTTAGGGTTGTTTATTTATTACTCATTGATGATGTTTTAGTGATTATTGAGGTTGTTGGAGTAGATTAATGGTGTTGGTTGAGGTTTAATGTTAAGTGTAGGTTGTTGGATATGAAATAGGACACCATTAATGAAGTTTGAAGTTGGTGAGCATTAAGTGCTCGATGAAATGTCCGAATGAAATTAATTAGAGTTTTTAAAGGAATTTATCCTAGCTCGAGACGTCGATTTGTTAGATTTGATGTTTGAGAGTTGATATTAACGATGTATTGTTAAATGCCCTAGGTAACTCAAGCTCAAAGGACGGTGCTCGGCATATCTAGGACGCCAGGTAAGTGAGTGTTAGGTTTCCGGCCCCTAAGGCCCTAAGTCGTAACGATGTTGATTATGTTTATGGTGACAAGTAGATAGTTACAGGGTTATGGTTCTCACGGGACTAAAAGTTATGGTTCTCACGGGACTAAAAGTTATGGTTCTCACGGGACTAAAAGTTATGGTTCTCACGGGACTAAAAGTTATGGTTCTCACGGGACTAAAAGTTATGGTTCTCACGGGACTAAAAGTTATGGTTCTCACGGGACTAAAAGTTATGGTTCTCACGGGACTAAAAGTTATGGTTCTCACGGGACTAAAAGTTATGGTTCTCACGGGACTAAAAGTTATGGTTCTCACGGGACTAAAAGTTATGGTTCTCACGGGACTAAAAGTTATGGTTCTCACGGGACTAAAAGTTATGGTTCTCACGGGACTAAAAGTTATGGTTCTCACGGGACTAAAAGTTATGGTTCTCACGGGACTAAAAGTTATGGTTCTCACGGGACTAAAAGTTATGGTTCTCACGGGACTAAAAGTTATGGTTCTCACGGGACTAAAAGTTATGGTTCTCACGGGACTAAAAGTTATGGTTCTCACGGGACTAAAAGTTATGGTTCTCACGGGACTAAAAGTTATGGTTCTCACGGGACTAAAAGTTATGGTTCTCACGGGACTAAAAGTTATGGTTCTCACGGGACTAAAAGTTATGGTTCTCACGGGACTAAAAGTTATGGTTCTCACGGGACTAAAAGTTATGGTTCTCACGGGACTAAAAGTTATGGTTCTCACGGGACTAAAAGTTATGGTTCTCACGGGACTAAAAGTTATGGTTCTCACGGGACTAAAAGTTATGGTTCTCACGGGACTAAAAGTTATGGTTCTCACGGGACTAAAAGTTATGGTTCTCACGGGACTAAAAGTTATGGTTCTCACGGGACTAAAAGTTATGGTTCTCACGGGACTAAAAGTTATGGTTCTCACGGGACTAAAAGTTATGGTTCTCACGGGACTAAAAGTTATGGTTCTCACGGGACTAAAAGTTATGGTTCTCACGGGACTAAAAGTTATGGTTCTCACGGGACTAAAAGTTATGGTTCTCACGGGACTAAAAGTTATGGTTCTCACGGGACTAAAAGTTATGGTTCTCACGGGACTAAAAGTTATGGTTCTCACGGGACTAAAAGTTATGGTTCTCACGGGACTAAAAGTTATGGTTCTCACGGGACTAAAAGTTATGGTTCTCACGGGACTAAAAGTTATGGTTCTCACGGGACTAAAAGTTATGGTTCTCACGGGACTAAAAGTTATGGTTCTCACGGGACTAAAAGTTATGGTTCTCACGGGACTAAAAGTTATGGTTCTCACGGGACTAAAAGTTATGGTTCTCACGGGACTAAAAGTTATGGTTCTCACGGGACTAAAAGTTATGGTTCTCACGGGACTAAAAGTTATGGTTCTCACGGGACTAAAAGTTATGGTTCTCACGGGACTAAAAGTTATGGTTCTCACGGGACTAAAAGTTATGGTTCTCACGGGCCAAGAAAATGATTTTTACGAAACGAAACGAAACTGTTTTATAATTGCCATGCATGTATATATATGTGATGTTATATTTAGCACACTTCTTATTAAGCGTTAGGCTTAATGTAGTTATCGTATGATGTAGGTGACGAGAACGAAGGTGAGGAACCTCCTTACGACGATCAAGTGTAGCGGTCGATGGGCGGAGTTCGTGGCGGCTGCTTGTGTTTGGCTAGGTTGGTGACTCATGGTTAGAAGTTTTTGAGAGTCTTTTTGACGTTTTGGGATTGATGGCAAAATGTACGAATTCTGGTATGATTAGATACATTTTTAGGGTGCTTGGTGATTGTATAGACAACGTACAGTGTTTTGAAATGTTTTTGATGTTTTTCTAACAGGAGGAAAATGTAAAACTTTTAAACGGAACCACGCGGTTCATTTTTGAGAAAGTTGATTTAGTTTAACGTAAATTGAGTTCGTTTTAGGTGTTTGAATGAATTTCATTGTTGGATGTGTATAAAGAAGTGGTATGTAAGAATTGGATGAAGATTTGGGCGAGAAAGTTGAAGAGGTTGTGGTGTTTTGGGTGTTGTGTGTTTAGGATTTTGTATGTGAAGTGCAGGGCGTGAATGGTGAAGAAAAGGGAAAGGGGGAAAAGAAGAGGCTCGGCTCTCTGGAGAAATCCAGAGAGCCTGGCGATTGCTCGCTTCTGGGAGGCGAGCAATCGCCTCTTTGATAAAAGAAGAGGCTCGGCTCTCTGGAGAAATCCAGAGAGCCTGGCGATTGCTCGCTTCTGGGAGGCGAGCAATCACCTCTTTGGTGACAGAAGAGGCTCAGCTCTCTGGAGAAATCCAGAGAGCTTGGCGAGTATTCGCCTCTGGGAGGCGAGTAATCGCCTCTTGGGTGAAATAAGGCAACGCTCTCTGGAGAAAATCCAGAGAGCGTGGCGACTGATCGCCACAACAGTGGCGATCAGTCGCCACTGGCGATTACAACAGGCGACGTCGCCACTGGCGACTTACAACAGGCGACTAGTCGCCTGTTGTAATCTCCCATGGGGCGATCAGTCCCCACTTTTGTGGCGACTGATCGCCATGCCTTTTAAAAAAAAAAAAAAGATTTTAGTTAATTAGTTAATTGTTTTAAATGTTTTGTTTATTTTAAGTTTTAATTGTTTTATAATGGTTTAAACGATTTACTAAATGAACTTCGATTTCAATCCCGATTTCGATTTTGATTGGGATTTCGCTTGAGTACAGTTAAAGCAAAATAAAATAAAATAAAATAAAATAAAAAAAAAAAAAAAAAAAACGATATCACGGGTAAGGGTCGTGACAGTGTGAACTCCACTTTCTTACTGGCTCGAAGAGTGCGACTGAAGTACTTGTTATAGAACACCATTTTGAACCTTTCCCATCTCATAACTCCCACATCTGTAGTAGCTTTAATAGTATCCCACCAAAATATAGCATCCTTCTCTAAACTAAATGTGGCACACGTCACTTTGTCGACCTCCTCCACTTTTGCATAGGCAAACATACTCTCAATCTTACGAATCCATTGCTCAGCGCTCGTAGGATCCGAAGACTGACCATCAAAGGTAGGGGGCCTAAGTCGCCTGAATCTCTCCCCACTTTGATCCTGTGAGGTATTTCCTTGTCCATTTCCGCTCCCATTACCTTCTCGGTTTAATAAAATCCCTATCTGATCCGACTGTTGTTGTAATATATTCATGAATTGGTTCATGGGATTTTCTGGAGGCGGTCTAGGTGCTCTCGGCATCTTCTCGTTCCTAAACATATTAGACAATACAAGACAACATAAATAACTAGGAATCATACTTAAACTTAAATACTTACAGTCGATGGAGAGTTCCCGTACGGCGGTGTGTTTGGCAGGCATATCATAAAATCGCTTTTAAAACTCAGTCTTTCTGATACCATAACTTTCATCACCCTTTCTCGTATTCTAGTAAATTTTTTTTTTTTTAATACACCTTTACTTTAACTGTACGTAAGGCAGAAATCTCAATCTCAATCGAAATCGAAGTTCATTTAGTAAATCGTTTAAAACAATTATTAAAAACAATTAAAACTTAAAACAATAAAACATTTAAAACAATTAAATAAATAAATCTCTTTTTTTTTATATCATGTCGATCAGTCGCCCAAAAGGGGGGGCGACTGATCGCCCGTGGCGATTTGCAACAGGCGATCAGTCGCCTGTTGCAAAATCGCCTGTGGCGACTGATCGCCACAATTGTGGCGATTAGTCGCCACGCTCTCTGGATTTCTCCAGAGAGCAGCGACCTGCGAGTGACCAGAGGCGATTGCTCGCCTCCCAGAGGCGAGCAATCGGCATGCTCTCTGGATTTCCTCCAGAGAGCCGAGTTTCTTTCTCCCCCTTTCTCTTTTCTTCACCCTTACACGCCCTGCACTTCACCATTCTTAACATCACAAAACAAAACACACAGTAACACTATAACTTCTCACTTTTTCTCACCACTTCTTCACCCAATCCATTCATACTTCCATAAAATTACACCTCAAACATGACTTTACTCAAAATTCTCAAAACCAACATAATTTACTTTAAACGAAATCAATTTCACAAAAAACGAACCGCGTGGTTCCGTTTAAAAGTTTAACATATCCTTCCTGTTTGAAAAACATCAAAACACTTTAAAAACACAATGCATAATCTATCCGATCTCCATACATCCTAAAACATATCAAATCCTACAATTATCATTGCCCCAACATTTCCCAAAAACTCTCAAAAACACCTAACCGTGAGTCAATTAACTCTGCCAAAACACGCTCTGCCGCCACGAGTTCCGCCCATCGACCAGCTACACTTGATCGTCATAAGGAGGTTCCTCACCTTCGTTCTCGTCACCTACATCATACGATAATTACATTAAGCCTAATGCTTAGTAAGGAGCGTGCTAAACATAACATTACATATATGCATGACATTCATAAAACAGTTTCATTTCGTTTCGTAAAACCTTTTTCTTGCCCCGTGAGAAACATACAATTAGTCCCGTGAGAAACATACAATTTGTCCCGTGAGAAACATACAATTAGTCTCGTGAGAAACATACAATCAGACCCGTGAGAAACTTACATCAGTCAGAATTCATGATCATTCGTTGTCTTAATATTTCATAAAACATGTTCATAAATAGTTCGTATGCACTTTAAGAAAACATGATGCATTAGGAGACATACTTAGAAACATCTATCGAAGGACCACTAAACTTCGCTAAGGCACTACTTAACTACCCTTCTTACCATCAACCCGTATAACTATCTAACTTCGTCACAATAAACATAATCAACATCGTTACGACGTAGGGCCTTAGGGGCCGGAAACCTAACACTCACTTACCTGGCGTCCTAGATATGCCGAGCACCGTCCTTTGAGCTTGAGTCACCTAGGGCATTTAACAATACATCGTTAATATCAACTCTCAAACATCAAATCTAACAAATCGACGTCTCAAGCTGGGACAAATTTCTCTAAAACTCGAATTAATTTCATTCGGACATTTCATCGGCACTTAGTGCTCACCAACTTAAAAAAAACTCCATTAATGGTGTTCACCAACCTCCAACAACCAACTCTTAACATTAAACCTCAACCAACACCATTAATCTACTCCAACAATCCTCAATAATCACTAATACGTCATCAATGAGAAATAAATAAATAACCCTAACGATTTCTAACAAAATCCCTAAATTTCTTCACAAACCCTAAATCAAAATAACTCCAAAACTACAAATAAACTTGTCTAAAGTGTAGAACTTACCTAACACGTTGTTTTGTCGAAGAAAAGGGGAAAGAAGATCGCCAGAATCGGAGGAGTTGCCGGAGTTCAGGATTGGCGATGGAGAAGGAGCAATCGCGAGGGAGAGGGAGAGTATTCGTGAGGGAGAAGAAAAGTGAGGGGAGAGAGAGAGTTTAGGTTTTTAATAAAACTTTACTTAATAATTTACCTAATTTCCCTTAGTTTAAATTCCTTAACTTAAATCGTTATTTCGTCTATCGATTTGATTTCTCCAAAGCTCCCTTATTCCTCCAAATATTTCTATTTATCCTTAGGGCTCTAACGAAACTTCCCGTTGGCCATTTAGACTTTACCTATTATTTCTACGAATTAAGACTCTATAAATGCTTAAAATATTGGAGTTCTAAACTTATGGCCCGAAATCTTTAAAATGAAATTTTCGGGTGTTACAGTTTGAGTTTTGTGATGTAGATGAAGAAGAACAGGTACGGTGAGTTGCACGAGCACGTTAGGATTATGGACGCGGTTGGAGGAGTACGACCATGGCGACATCCCGACGATATTGTTAGGGCGATTCCGACCGTGGTTAGTAGGTGTTTGTGGTTAGTATGAGGATGTGTTTGTTTTGGGTACGTTTAAGTGTTCGGTTTTGTTTAAATGAAAGATTGGAAATGTCTATGTACGTGGATAGAAAGATTTGATCGGAAAGGTATGAAAAGTTAAGTTTTGATGAATATGTTGGGTTGGTATGAGTTAGGTGTCTATTTTGTTTGGAAATGATTAGGAGGTTTTGAGTATGTGTATAGAAATGTCATGGATGAAAGTATGAAAAGGTTACATATGTAGATCGAATGGTTTTGATAGAAAAACATACGAATGTAGAGTTTTGATGTGAATACGGTGTTTGTAGAATGTTTAAGGGGTGAAGTCGTTATTTGGGAAAAATATACTGGAATTGTTTGGATCGAAGTATAGAGATTATGTTGATGAAACAGGAAGGAAAGAGATAAAAAAGGGATAGGAAAATTTGTACGTCTAATTTAAGGAGGCTAAGTTAGGAGTAAGTTATGGTTAGGCCGTGACGGCCCTGACCAGGTTGGGGTCGTTACAACCGAGCATTTCTAGGAGAGCTAGGTAAGTGAAGTATGCATGTGCCTTCAGGCCTACATCACAAAACAGTAGGATTATGTATCGTGTGAATGAGTTTGTATGTCATGCATCATGTTTTCTTTTGAAAAATTACGAAAATGAATTTCCATGTAAGGAATGGTAAGGCGTGAGCTGAATATGACAGACAAACTATTAAGGGAACTAATCTACCCCTTAACTTATGAAGGGATTTGTAACATTGGGAGGATTGATCCCACTCCCAAGGGAACTGAGGGATCATATCAGCTATTAAGGGAATTCATCAGTCCCTTAATCGAGTAGAGGATGTATAACATTGGGAGGATTGATCCCACTCCCAAGGGAACCAAGGGATCAGTTCAGTTTATGAATGAATGTGAATGCAACTGAGATGAGAACTTCTTACCCATTTCAGCATTTCATTTCATTACTGCTTTACTTACTTAGCATTAGGCTAATAGATGAGTTTTATAATGTAGGTGTTGAGGATACTGCAGGTGATTTTCCTGAGTGCACAGATGAATAGATGAGGTTGGAGGAGTACATTCATGTTTCGGCCTGGTAAACTGATGAGGCGGATTAACTAGTGTCAGTGGATGGGAAAGTTTAGTGAACCATGATTCAATTTGAGTATGTCGAGAGTTCTTATGAAAATGGTAGTTTTAATGTTTTGAAATACATTTGAGACCTTTCTGATATTAATACTCTGTTGGCTTTAAAAGTAGTTTCTACCAAATTCTGGAGTAATATACGGATTTAAGTAGTTTTGAATGTTCTTTTGGAAATGCTCAAATTCTTTTGGTAGTCAGAGCTTTCCCTGTGTAGAGAGAAAATGCTCGATGAGCTGCTATATAAAGTTGTTGTTCTGTTGACTATTAGAAGATGTCTTCAGTAAAGCCATCGGATGATGTCTTCAGTGGAAGCCATCGGAAGATATAAGTAGAAAATTTGTCGTTTGTAACCGGATGATGTCGAGTATTTTATCCATCGGATGATGAAGGAAAAGTCTTTTGTCTTTTTGTAACCGGATGATGTCGAGTATTTTATCTACCGGAAGATGTGAGTAAGTATAGTTATCGTTTTGCAATCGGCTGAAGTTGGAAGAGTGATTCTTCTGGCTGACATTATCGGCTGAAGTTGGAAGAGTGATTCTTCCGGCTAACGTCATCGGCTGAAGTTGGAAGAGTGATTCTTCCGGTTGACATCATCGGCTGAAGTTGGAAGAGTGATTCTTCCGGCTGATGTCATCGGTGGAAGTCCTCCATTTTGTTTCTGCCCATTTTCGTTGACTCTGATCAGCGGATGATGTGGTTGACTTTTATGATCTTCAAGCATTTCATACTTAAGCTTTCATCTCTTATGGCCGAATTATTTCTCAATATTTTAACCGATTCTTTTAAAATTGTTTTACAGTTTTTTTAACTCTATTTTCGTTCAAAAAAAAAAAACTTTCTGCTGCTAGTTTTAAAATTTTGAGGCTTTAGCAAATGCCAAAATTTTGATTTTTGAGCGAAGTTTTTTTTTTTAGAAATTAGTCAAATTTTCTTGGTCCTGTTCTGTGTTATGTGTAACGAACTGAGTTTGGAAAACTCGGGGTGTTACACGCAGGCTGATCATCATCACTCGACTCCATCACGGAGAATATCCTCTGCTTTATCTTAGCAGGGCCACTCTTAAAAGCTGGACAGTCCCTGTTAACATTACCAACCTTATTACAGTTATAGCATCGGATGACCCTGGGCTTCGGGCAATCCCTGAACGTGTGTCCAACTTCTTCACAGTTGAAACATTTTCCCGACCCAAATCTGCACTCTCCCAGGTGATTCTTCAAACATATAGGGCATTGGGGAAACTTCCTAGCATTCTGTACTTTCTTTCCTGCTCCCTGACTACCCCTAGCCTTCACTGGGCCTCTTCATCCCACTCTGTTAGTGTGGCTGAACAAACTTTCGTGGGGCTTCTATTGCTCCAGTACACTTCATTTTTGCTTCTTTCACTTCCAATGTCGTGGACACAACTTCACCGTAAGACAAACCTTTAATACCCGAAAACTTGACTCCTCTGTAAATCTCTGGCTTCATTCCATGCACAAATTTAAACAGCTTATCCTCATTCTTGTGAACAAGATGTCCAGCAAACCTGGACAGGGACTCAAACTGTCTATTGTACTCAGACACGGACCCCGTCTGCTTCAAGTTCAGGAACTCCACCTTCTTTGCGGTCTGGACGGTGCTGTTAAAGTATTTCTCATAAAAAGTCTCCTTGAATTGTGTCCAAGACATTGCCAGCACATCAGTGGTGGTCTCCATTGTTTCCCACCAAAGTTGAGCATCCCCAGCCAAATGAAACGTTGCCAAAGTGACTTTGTCTCCTTCTCCAATGTTGGCACATCTGAACATACTCTCAATCTTCCTAAGCCATCCCTCAGCAACAACTGGATAGGATGACTGTCCATCAAACGTGGGCGGTTATAATCTTCAGAATCTGTCTCCCGATTGCTCATTGTTGGAACACAAGTTGGCACTCCCTTGCACATCTCGGTTCAGAAGCAGTCCCAATTGTTTAGACTGCTGACGTACCAAAGCTATCAGCTCCCTAATCACACTAGGATCCTCCTTAATTCTCAAATTTGGCATCTCTCTCGTTACTCTCGGTCTTCCTGGTCGTCTAGCCATTTTGCTATAATCCTAAACAAGGTTAAATATTCTCATAAATATCTAGCAACTAGGATTAACATAAACACTCACAGTTGTTGGAGTACTCCCATGCGACGATCGGTACTGATGAGTAATCTTTTGAACTAAATGTCTCTGATACCAAACTGTAACTCCCCGAATTATTCTTTTACCCAGTTTGCTACTCATAACGCTGAACAGAATTAAGACAATCTGGGAAGATTTTAAAACTTCACTCAACGGTCAAAATTTGATATTTATTTTTAAAAAATTAAAACTTGCAGTGGAAAATCATTTGTGTAAAACAGGGTTAAAACAAAACACTAAAACAATACTTATATAACAATTAAAATAATAGAAACAATCGGCTAAAGGAACCGAGGGCATAATGGTGTTGAGTATTTAAATGTCTTAAATTTGAACACATCTTCCGCTAAATAGTATCAGTGGTAGAAGCAGAAACTGAAGGCATCTTTTACTAAATAGTTTCAGCGGTAGAAGCAGAAACAGAAGACATCTTCTGCTAAATAGTCTTAGCGGTAGAAGCAGAAACAGAAGGCATCTTCCGCTAAATAGTCTCAACGGTAGAAGCAGAAACAGAAGGCATCTTCTGCTAAATAGTCTCAACGGCAGAAGCAGAAATAGAAGGCATCTTCCAATTTTGAATATCCACTGATCACCTCTGCCGAACGACATCTGTTGATTGACATCTGCCGATCACATCTGCCGAAGGACAACATCACAACACATTAGCCATTACACTCTAAACAAATGAACAACTCTGACTACTAAAAGAACTTATAAATTTTACTGTAATCATTCAAAACAACTTGACTCCATGAAATGCTCGAAATCTAGTAACAACCACAGTTAAAATCAACAATGTATCACTATCAGAGTAACTAAAGAAAAGAAAATAAACATAACAGAAATATTAAAACAACTACTGTCATAAAAATTCTCAGCACGCTTCGACAAAACATCTATCCATATAAACTTCTCATATTGACATTAGTTAAACCGCCTCATTAGAGAACCAAACCGTGGTATAGACGTGCTCCATTAACTTCACCTATCCTTCTATAAGCTCAGAGAAATCACCTGTTGAAACCTCAGCACCTACATCAAAAAACTCATCTATTAGCCTAATGCTAAATAAGTAGAGTAAATATGAAATGAAACGCTAGATTTATAAATCCTAATCATGCAGTTTCTACTTTCATATCTCAGTTGCATTTGTGTCCGTTCTCTGATCTGATCCTTTTGTTCGATGGGAAGTGGATCAGTTTTCCCAAAGTCATACATTCTCCTACTAGATTAAGGGGCGGATTAATTCCCTTAATAGCTGATCTGATCCTTCTATTCGATGGGAGGTGGATCAATTTTCCCAAAGTCATACATCCTCTTACTCGATTAAGGGGCGGATTAGTTTCCTTGATAGCTGATCTGATACAAATTTTGTTCTTACCTTAGCATGCCCTTACATGTAAATTTATTTTCGTATTCATTCAAAACATGATGCATGACATACTGAAAACATTCAAACATGCATTAACCTACTGTTTTGTGATGTAGACCCGAAGGCACACACATACTCCACTTACTTGGTTTCCTGGAAAAGCTTGGTTGCAAACTACTTCGGGTTTTGCTCAAACCTAAAACCGTAGACAGAGTATTAGTTATATCTTTGCTAAACTTCATTCTAAACTATCCAGAAATCTAAGAAAACTAGTTGGAAGCTATGTTCCTCGAGCATTCCCGATTCATCACAAAAACCCGAACTCAGCTCTCACTCACAGCATTCCTAAAACGCTCATTCTACTGTAAGCAAATCATCAAATGTATATCCTATATTCATCATAAATTATCAGCAAGAAAAAATCAAGGAAGAACTTACCTAAGTTGAAGAAGATTTGGAGAGAAAAAAAAAATCGCCAGAGGAATCTGTTGAGCTGAGTTGAAAAAGGAAAGTGATGAAAACAATGGCGGCTATCCTGCACTAAACCCTCCATTTATATCACATGCTTTACAAATTACACTTATGCCCTTGACTGACAAACTTTAACCTATTTAAGCAACCAATCAAAATCACTTAATTCCTTAAAATAAAAACCACATACCGGTTGCTACTGATATCTTCGATTTAGCTAACAAATGTGGCTCGGGTCAAACTCCTGTTTTGATAACTATGGTTCGAATTCTTTGATTGGGGTCTTAGTTTCGTATTTTATTCTTGAATTGAAAATGCATTCCTTTGAACTATTCCGGTTGTTGGTGGGTCTTAGATTTGATAATATCAGGGGTTCGCATCAACTCTCAAGAAGTAAGTTGGAGAGCTTTCTCTTCCAAAGAAGCCAAGAAACAGAAGAAGTGTAGCCGTAGCATTCCTTGGACTAGCATGCATTCTCAAGTGCATAACTTTTCACCCCCTTTCAATCTTTCCTTGATTTTTTGAGGTTATTCTTTCAACATCAAGAGTGAAAGGCTATCATAATTGCAGCCTCATTGGAGCTAGATTGACAAAGTTGTGATCATTATTTACCCTTTTCTCTAAGGCTATCTTCAAGGCTGAGGCATTTTGTGTTCTAAGCTTCTTTCCATCCTTTGAAGCACATCAGAGTTGATGTTTGTATCCACATTCACCGAGGCACATTAAGGATAAGTTTTATATTTGAGTAACGTGTTTTGTGCATATTTTGGTTAATCTTTATTCTAAGAATTAGGTATCAAAGGCAAGGTATGATGTAAAAATGGAGGAAGTGGGGCATGATGCAGATGACCTCGAATGAACAAGCAAACCTTTGAGATGCAAAAGTATCTCAGGGCTGGGCGATCGAAATTGAGTATGGACTTTTCATGACTAATAGTGGCAGAATCGTCTTGGTAGTGAGATTCTGAATCAAAAGGTAGATGCCTAGAACTAATTATTAGAAGACTATGGGTGCAGGATCAGGCATCTAGGATAGAAGAGCTGCGATTAGCACACAAAAAGTTGCTTTGAAACATGAGGATTTTTGGACCTCGATGGATGAAGACTAAAATTGAAGGGTAGGCAGAGAATTGGTTGAAAGAGGGTACACATTGGTCATAAAGTTGTCTTATACAACTTTCTACTCCAAAAGACTATCGATTGAAAATGGCACTCAAACTTGCTAGATTGTAAGATTCCACAACTTCACAGATGAGTCAATTTGAAGAATGAAATAGGGAAATTGTGTTAGGGAGCTAATTTGTTCAACTTTCACAAATGACTAAGGAATTTGACACAAAACAATCAATTGGCAAATGTGGGTTTTGCTTGAAGCAAGAACAAATATTGGATAACGTTTTTAATTAATTAAAAGTCCTTGCCCAACTCTCTAAAAGGAGCTTAAATACCCTTCACAATTAGGGCTTATGTCTAAAATGAAAATACCAAAAATGCCCTTACAAACATAACACATACTCGGCTAGAACATGCTCTAGCTGAGTGACACCAACACCCGAGAAATTTTCTCAACGTGAATTACCTTAGATTAGAGTATGTATGGGAGCATAACAAGGACCTTAGAAATTATTATAAGTATATGAGCTAGAAAGTGGAGATGGTAGAGAAAACAAAGGAATAAATAGTTGTTGGATGAATTGTTGTTTAATTAAATGAAAAGAAGTAAAAGTGAGGGAAAGTGAGATAGAAAAAGAGTGAATGAATGGTGGCTTTCACGTGAGAGGAAGAAGGAAAAGGGGGGAGGAGGAAACTTGAAATTTCTTAAGTTGAGTGGTGGATTTGAGAAAGATTAAAGTTAAAGTTTTAAAAAGTGAGAATTGAAGGAGTAAAAGACAAAATTTTTGTCTTCCTCTCCCTCTCCATTTCGTGGCAGCCATGGGAGAGCTTCCCCTTCCTCCTTTCTTCAAATTGCATCAAAGATCAAGGTAAGATTTTAGTTAGGTTTTGTGTTTGATGCTTACTTTTAGTGATTGTTAGAGTTTTTAGTGAATTTGGTGGGTTTTGGTGATGTTTATGAAACCCTAATGTATTAATCCAAAAATTCATCTTTCTTTTTGTGTTTTCTTGCTAATTTGGAAGCTTAAGCATGTTTTTGAATGGAATAGGTGGATTATATAGGAAGATTAAAGGTTGAGTCAATTTAGTGGAAAAACTGGAATATTGAACTCATGTAGCCGGTTCTATTTTTGTGAAATCTGATCGGCTGTGATGTTTGGTTTTCAAAATAAATTATGGCATTGGGTAGTAGATATGTAGAGGTTTACAGAAAGTATTGGAGCGTTTAAATACGATAAAAAATGAGTGAGTTATGGCGATTGAAGATAGGGCAATGTAAAGGGGTAGATTTCAGGATTTTGGGTTTAAGGTTGTAATGTTAGTTTGGTTTGTTATTAGAATTGGAGTAGGCAACCCTTAGAAATTCTTTGATGATTTCTAAGTTAATTATGTGAATGTGGTAGGTTGACGAGTGAGCAATTGACGCGGTGTTAGTGTTTTTACACACTTACACGCAAGTGCACGTGTCGCTAACAAAGTAATAGAGTAAGTAGAGTATCGATCCCACGAGGATAACGTTAGCTATATTTAAATTGCTATAAAAATATGATAAAAATACTAAATTGCTGGATACAAATTAGAAATAAAATATGAATAATGATGAAATAAAATAAAGCAAGTTGAACGAGGTAAAATCAATGAATAAAAGCCTTGGCTAGGATCGATTTCTTTGTTACGATGATTTTACTACTGATGCTGTGGTAATGCTCTACAACATTATCTAAAAAACAGCAAGAATAAAAATTATTTTCTAGGATTCTTTCGAATTGCCTAGGTAAATTCAAATCAGAATTTCTTTCTACCTTGAAAGAATGTGACTAAAATTGAATTTCCGATATGTGCTATTTTTATTGCCAATCAAATTAATGTTAATCACGTTGTAACAAAGTAATTCAATTAATTATTCATGCATCTAAAATTTATATCTATCTATCGATACAATATAAATATGAATAGTCAACCTATCTATCGATATGATCTGACTTAAGCAAGAAACATCACAAATAATTGTTCAATAGATAATCGCAGAAACAAAACCAAGATTGTAGCAAAATATCGCAACAAATACTATCGTCCTAACCAAGATTAAAAAGTTTAGCTACGAGACATAATTAAAATAAAACTAAAATCAATTGTGTTCATAGAAAAATAATGCAATAAAAATAGTAGGAGAAGGAGAGTCTTCAAGGATCTGCGTCGATGGTCTTCTCCCAATTGTGAGTTCTCTGCCGCCAGCCTCCACACCAGAATACCCTTTTGTTTTAAAAAATCTCGTTTTTAATTTTGCATGCCCACCTTCTTCTCTCTCCAGCCGCGTGAGGGATTCTCCAAAATCTTCTCTCTCTGCCAAACAAGGTAGTTACGCCAGAATTCTCCCCATCCAGCTATTACACAAGAATTTCTTTTCCTTTAAAAATATCCCTTTAATATTTGCATGCAATCCTCTCTTTCTCTCTCCAATCTCAATTTCATTTAATTTTTCCCCTTTTTAGCTTCCTTCCAGATTATTGCTTTTTCTCTCTCCTTGGCTTTTGTTCTTCCACGTGTTTTCATCCTTCCACATCTTTCTTTTCAATTTGTTTTTCCCTCCTTTTTGGTCCTTTTCTTCATGTCATGTGTCATCTCCTCTTTTCCATAAAATCTTCATATTGTTTGATTTTCCTTGATCGTAGTAATTTCTTCTCTCTCTTCTTATATTCTGCATCAATTTATAATCAAAATAAATCCTCAAATTTTGGCAACCATAATTTTCTCTAACAAATCCAACTTTTAAACTTGATTTTTCCAGCTATCATCTTTGCATTTAAATATGAAAATATAAAATTCAAATTAAAGAGAAAAATCATGCTTTTAATAGAAAATCTGCATTAAATATATTAAATTCAATCAAAGCCCTAATGCTGCAGCATTGCATAGCATTTGTAGTAAATTCATATCAATTTATTATTACAATCACTCAATTCATCTAAGTTTTCTTATATAAAGTTAGCATAAAATGACTCTAAACTAAGAGTCATCAAATACCCCCAAACTTAAACCATTACTCGTCCTCGAGTGATGCAAACAAAAATTAATTTCCACGGTAACATTGACAAAATCGATATAATTTCAAAATATCTACTAATTTGTAATTTATTGAAAAATTTCACTATCACAATTAAAAGCAATCAATATAGATTCAATTCCTAATAAACTAGTCAAAATGTGTGTGTGCTCAAACTCCATTTGAATTGCTAAATTCAACCATCAAAACTAGAAATCACAATGTATATCATAGAGTGTCAACTCTCTAATGTCCTTCCTAAATCCATTAGCATTCAAAGATTCTTCTTCTTTCTTTTTTTTTTTTAAATAAGTGAGGGGATTAAGTTTTTTTTTTTTTTTTTTTTTTTAAATTGACTTTATCTGTAAGTCACACTATCTTTTTACGCGATTGACAACATTGGTGATGAAGTCCTCCAGTTACTCAATAGTGTCACCTCAAGATATATATATATATACACATATAAAATAGAGGAGTATAGTCAATAAACATGCAATGGAGTTCCTCCCAAAGTTCTTCTAATTTATTTCTACCCATCGAGTATCCAAAAGGCTCACTCGAAATTGAAAGTAGATTAGGAAATTGCATTTAATTTATTTATTTTTTTCTTTTTTTTTTTAAATTTTGATAACCCCCAAACTTACTATTCATTATATATTATTATTTTTTAGAAGAAGTCTTTCATTGCTAATTTCTTTCATCAAGCACTAAATCATTGACACTTAGATATAATTGTAACATCTAGAAATGAAGATATTCCTAAGTAACTAAAAGGAGTTTGTGTGTTAGGAACAACTAAGTTTATGGGAATAAATCTTAATTGATTTATAATAATATGTGACAATAACATTATTCAATAACTCACCAAATCAAAGGATATCAGGAAATTATATTGCACTTTTCTTCATTTTATCATCATTGTTTTTTTTTTTTAAATAGCACACAGGAAACACCCCTAACAAATCACAGAAACGAACTAACCAAAATTAAACAGAGAACCAATTTCCATAAAGTAAAATTTAAATAACCAACATTAACATGCAATCAACAACCAGAGACCCAATTTAAATGGTAAACATGAAGCATCCAAATTAAATAAACATCCACATTAAACAAACAACAGCATACTAAATAGCACCCCCCACTTAAAAGTTGGCAGTGTCCCCACTGCCAAACAAAATGAAGTTCAGAAAAATAATTTAAAGCAAAATAAACTAGGGAGTTAGGACTTCCCTGGTATTTCCTTTTTCGTTCCATTAGAAGGAGGGTTTCATGTTGCTTCCTCTTCATCAGCTTCTTCTTCCCTGACTTGTGCAAACCTGAGTTTATTTTTAGCAAAAACAACAACAAACAAAAATAAATAAAAACTAATACAAAAGGATATAAAAAATTGGGTTGCCTCCCAATAAGCGCTAAGTTTTTAAAGTCTTCAGCCAGACTTCTCCATGTCACTTTTCTTTACTGTCTTCAAGAGCGATTGAGGCAATTTCTGTCAATTTTTCTTCATGATAAAGCTTTACTCTCTTTCTATTTACCTTGAAATTTTGACCATTTTGTTTATCTCGTAGTTCCAAGATGCCATATGGATAAACTTCTATCATTCTGTCAAAAACTCGCTTTTGTATTTCTCTGTTGCGCCATTTTCTTTTCTTTTTCTTTCTCTTTACATAGCTTTTTCTCTTGCTGTTTGCTGGTACTTAATGTTTTTTTCCGTCATGTGGCACTTCATCATCTTTTATCAAGAAACAGTCTTCAGCATCATCTGGAAATTTCATCGCTTTCAGCACATTGAATGTGATTTGCTGATCATTAACTCTCATTGTAAGTTCACCTTTCTGGACATCGATAAGTGTTCTCCCAGTAGCTAAGAAAGGTCTTCCCAGAATTATGGGCACTTCATGATCTGCTTCGTAATCCAAAATAATGAAGTCTACTGGGAAAATGAACTTGTCTACCTTCACGAGCACGTCTTCTATCTTTCCTTGAGGGTGCGTTAGTGATCGGTCGGCAAGCTGCAGAGTTACTGTTGTTGGCCGAGCTTCTCCAATTCCCAACTTCTTAAAAATTGACATGGGCATCAAGTTGATACTAGCTCCAAGATCACATAGAGCTCTTCCGAAATAATTATTGCCGATTGTACAGAGAATGATGAAACTACCAGGATCCTTCAGCTTCGGTGGTATTTTTTTCTGTAGAATGTAGCTGGTCTCTTCGGTCATAGCAACCATCTCATATTCTCCCAATCTTCTCTTCTTTGATAAAATATCTTTCATGAATTTCATATAGTTGGGCATCTGTTCAAGGGCTTCCACCAAAGGCACATTGATGTGAAGTTGCTTCAAAACATCCAAGAATTTTTTAAATCGCTTTTCCTGGTTGTGTTTTTGTAGCCTCTGTGGAAACGGTGGAGGAGGTTTTTGGAGTTGCATTTCTGGAGGTCGATGCTGCTGCGATGCTGCGAGCAGAACTGCAGCATTGATATTAATTTCGCCAGATTCCAGATTATTCTCTTCTACCTCCTCAGTACTCTCTTTCTCAATCATCACTTCTCTTTCCTGTAAATCCTCAGTATTGGGTTGCTTTTCTGTTTCTTTTTCTTGGCTATTAACCAATGACTTTTCTATCCTCCGTGGCTTTTCTGGAATCTCTACCTCCCTTCCATTCCTTAGTAAAATAGCATTGCAGTGTTCTTTCCCCGGTCTTTGGGGAACTTCAGTGTCGCTGGGTAGTTGTCCACTGCTTCTTGAATTTGCAGATTGAGCTAGCTGCCCCAGTTGAGTTTCAATGTTCTTTATCGAAGCTGATAAATTCTGCAAAATTATATCTGTCCTTGCGGCATACTCCCTTGCAAAGTTGTCTGGTTTTTCTTGAACTGTTGGCTTATGAACTTGCTGGTTGTAATTCTGAGCAAAGTTATCAGTCGATCTTGTTGGTATTGCACTGTTCTGTTGTTGGGAATTCCATTGGAAGTTCGGGTGCTGTCTCCATCCAGGGTTGTACGTCTGTGAGTATGGGTTATTATTTCGATTATACCCCACGTAATTTGCCGACTCAGGATTTGTCGGGCATGAACTTTCATCATGATTCTCCCTGCAGAAAATGCATGAAATCTCTCTGGTTACTAGATGTTGCTGTTTGTTCATGGCTTTGATGGCATTTTCGAGTGAGGCTATCTTTGCATTAAGAGCTGCTACTTCATCTACCTCATAACTTCCAGGTGCTCTCCTTGTGGATTGCATTCTGTCTGAAGGCCACTGATAACTGTTCACTGCCATTCTTTCCAGCAAATCGTAAGCTTCGTTGAATGATTTTGACAGCAGTGTTCCATTCGCTGCTGCGTCGATAATCGATCGGGTCTGTCCTTTCAACCCGTTGTAAAACGTTTCCAGTTGGATCCAGTGAGGGATCCCGTGATTTGGACACTGTCTCAGCAACTCTTTAAATCTATCCCATGCTTCGTAGAGGGATTCTCCATCTCTTTGCTGAAAACTGGTGATCTCGTTTCTCATCCTTGCATTCCTTACTGGTGGATGGTACTTCATAATAAACTTTTTAGCTAGATCCCCCCATGTAGTTATGGTATCTGAAGGAATGCTGTTCAACCAATCTCTGGCGCGATCTCTCAAGGAATATGGGAAGAGCTTCAGTCTCAGGGCCTCTGCAGATACTCCAGGGAAGTTAAATGAATCACTTACTTCTCCAAAAACCTTTAAATGGCGATGAGGATTATCTGTTATAGCTCCAGTAAATTGTCCAACAGTTTGAAGCATTTGGAACATCACAGGTTTCAACTCAAATCTAATGGCACGAAGATCAGGTCTGATTATTCCAGGATTAAGATCGTTCAGTGTAGGAATTGCAAAATCCTGGATAGGTATATCTCTATCATCACTAACATGTTCGACATTGATTCTTTCTTCCTGTGCATTCGCCATATTTTCTCCTTCAATAAACTGTTGCTGCTGTTGTCTTCTTCTAGCTCTAAATGTCCTTTCAATTTCGGGATCTATGGGTACAAGATCATGTGCGTCTTCTTTGTCCGGCATAAATCAATAATATCTGAAAATAGATAAACAAAATAAAATAAAATAACGTAAAATAAAATAAAATAATTATAGCAAAATAATAACAACTAAACAATATCCCCGGCAACGGCGCCAAAAACTTGTTAGTGTTTTTACACACTTACACGCAAGTGCACGTGTCGCTAACAAAGTAATAGAGTAAGTAGAGTATCAATCCCACGAGGATAACGTTAGCTATATTTAAATTGCTATAAAAATATGATAAAAATACTAAATTGCTGGATAAAAATTAGAAATAAAATATGAATAATGATGCAATAAAATAAAGCAAGTTGAACGAGGTAAAATCAATGAATAAAAGCCTTGGCTAGGATCGATTTCTTTGTTACGATGATTTTACTACTGATGCTGTGGTAATGCTCTACAGCATTATCTAAAAAACAGCAAGAATAAAAATTATTTTCTAGGATTCTTTCGAATTGCCTAGGTAAATTCAAATCAGAATATCTTTCTACCTTGAAAGAATGTGACTAAAATTGAATTTCCGATATGTGCTATTCTTATTGCCAATCAAATTAATGTTAATCACGTTGTAACAAAGTAATTCAATTAATTATTCATGCATCTAAAATTTATATCTATCTATCGATACAATATAAATATGAATAGTCAACCTATCTATCGATATGATCTGACTTAAGCAAGAAACATCACAAATAATTGTTCAATAGATAATCGCAGAAACAAAACCAAGATCGTAGCAAAATATCGCAACAAATACTATCGTCCTAACCAAGATTAAAAAGTTTAGCTACGAGACATAATTAAAATAAAACTAAAATCAATTGTGTTCATAGAAAAATAATGCAATAAAAATAGTAGGAGAAGGAGAGTCTTCAAGGATCTGCGTCGATGGTCTTCTCCCAATTGTGAGTTCTCTGCCGCCAGCCTCCACACCAGAATACCCTTTTGTTTTAAAAAATCTCGTTTTTAATTTTGCATGCCCACCTTCTTCTCTCTCCAGCCGCGTGAGGGATTCTCCAAAATCTTCTCTCTCTGCCAAACAAGGTAGTTACGCCAGAATTCTCCCCATCTAGCTATTACACAAGAATTTCTTTTCCTTTAAAAATATCCCTTTAATATTTGCATGCAATCCTCTCTTTCTCTCTCCAATCTCAATTTCATTTAATTTTTCCCCTTTTTAGCTTCCTTCCAGATTATTGCTTTTTCTCTCTCCTTGGCTTTTGTTATTCCACGTGTTTTCATCCTTCCACATCTTTCTTTTCAATTTGTTTTTCCCTCCTTTTTGGTCCTTTTCTTCATGTCATGTGTCATCTCCTCTTTTCCATAAAATCTTCATATTGTTTGATTTTCCTTGATCGTAGTAATTTCTTCTCTCTCTTCTTATATTCTGCATCAATTTATAATCAAAATAAATCCTCAAATTTTGGCAACCATAATTTTCTCTAACAAATCCAACTTTTAAACTTGATTTTTCCAGCTATCATCTTTGCATTTAAATATGAAAATATAAAATTCAAATTAAAGAGAAAAATCATGCTTTTAATAGAAAATCTGCATTAAATATATTAAATTCAATCAAAGCCCTAATGCTGCAGCATTGCATAGCATTTGTAGTAAATTCATATCAATTTATTATTACAATCACTCAATTCATCTAAGTTTTCTTATATAAAGTTAGCATAAAATGACTCTAAACTAAGAGTCATCACGTGGCCAAAGACAGTAAGTACGTTACGGGGAATCCAGGTAAGTAGCAGATGTTTGTGTTTTGCCTTCGGGCCTATATCATTGAACGATATGGTTTGTTTGATTGCTTGCTTGGTTGTGTTGTGTGGTGTAGGTTGAGCATTTGTATTGGCATGCATCATGTTTTCAAACTACGAAAAACGAGTTTTTAGCATGATTTTGAAATGTGTGCATGAAACGTAAAAAGATAAGAAGAACTGCAACTTGATCTCGAGTAGAGCTGCCTCGTCGGGATTTTGTAACGACCCCAGAAGGATCGTCACAAAATTCATGACTTTCTTAATCATTTAATTCTTATTACTCACACTCTATTCATTTTTGATAATATATTTTTTTTGAAACATAACTTAGCTCAAGATGTCATGCACTATTCAATAGGCATCGCTCGGCAGAGGAGTACATTATACATCTGCCGACGGGCAGGGTAAAATGCTCCATCCGATAAAAGATTTCAGCTCTTAAGCTGCACCTACCGATTGAGAAATAAACTTGCATCTGCCGATCATACCCCAACAGATTTCTATACTTAATTACTTACTCCTGCCGGTCGCTAAACGACAAGCATGGAGTTTACATCTTCCGGTAGAGAAAGATTTCATCATCCGATTCATCACGTGAGACTCGCGTGACTCACTATCACCGATAGCTTAAACGCACTACATCTACCGATCACTAGATGACAAAATAACACTCCCATCAACCGATAGCTTAAACGCACTACATCTACCGATCACTAGATGACAAAATAACACTCCCATCAACCGATAGCTTAAACGCACTACATCTACCGATCACTAGATGACAAAATAACACTCCCATCAACCGATAGCTTAAACGCACTACATCTACCGATCACTAGATGACAAAATAACACTCCCATCAACCGATAGCTTAAACGCACTACATCTACCGATCACTAGATGACAAAATAACACTCCCATCAACCGATAGCTTAAACGCACTACATCTACGATCACTAGATGACAAAATAACACTCCCATCAACCGATAGCTTAAACGCACTACATCTACGATCACTAGATGACAAAATAACACTCCCATCAACCGATAGCTTAAACGCACTACATCTACCGATCACTAGATGACAAAATAACACTCCCATCAACCGATAGCTTAAACGCACTACATCTACCGATCACTAGATGACAAAATAACACTCCCATCAACCGATAGCTTAAACGCACTACATCTACGATCACTAGATGACAAAATAACACTCCCATCAACCGATAGCTTAAACGCACTACATCTACGATCACTAGATGACAAAATAACACTCCCATCAACCGATAGCTTAAACGCACTACATCTACCGATCACTAGATGACAAAATAACACTCCCATCAACCGATAGCTTAAACGCACTACATCTACCGATCACTAGATGACAAAATAACACTCCCATCAACCGATAGCTTAAACGCACTACATCTACCGATCACTAGATGACAAAATAACACTCCCATCAACCGATAGCTTAAACGCACTACATCTACCGATCACTAGATGACAAAATAACACTCCCATCAACCGATAGCTTAAACGCACTACATCTACCGATCACTAGATGACAAAATAACACTCCCATCAACCGATAGCTTAAACGCACTACATCTACCGATCACTAGATGACAAAATAACACTCCCATCAACCGATAGCTTAAACGCACTACATCTACGATCACTAGATGACAAAATAACACTCCCATCAACCGATAGCTTAAACGCACTACATCTACCGATCACTAGATGACAAAATAACACTCCCATCAACCGATAGCTTAAACGCACTACATCTACCGATCACTAGACGACAAAATAACACTCCCATCAACCGATAGCTTAAACGCACTACATCTACCGATCACTAGATGACAAAATAACACTCCCATCAACCGATAGCTTAAACGCACTACATCTACGATCACTAGATGACAAAATAACACTCCCATCAACCGATAGCTTAAACGCACTACATCTACCGATCACTAGATGACAAAATAACACTCCCATCAACCGATAGCTTAAATGCACTACATCTACCGATCACTAGACGACAAAATAACACTCCCATCAACCGATATCTTAAATGCACTACATCTACCGATCACTAGATGACAAAATAACACTCCCATCAACCGATAGCTTAAATGCACTACATCTACCGGTCACTAGATGACAAAATAACACTCTCATCATCTGATAGCTTAAATGCACTACATCTACCGATCACTAGATGACAAAATAACACTCTTATCATTCGATAGCTTAAACGCACTACATCTACCGATCACTAGATGACAAAATAACACTCCCATCAACCGATAGCTTAAACGTACTACATCTACCGGTCACTAGATGACAAAATAACATTCTCATCATCCGATAGCTTAAACGCACTACATCTACCGATCACTAGATGACAAAATAACACTCATATCATCCGATAGCTTAACCTTCATTGACTTCAAACTTCAATGGCATAACATTCATATTAATGAAAATCAGTAACTCACCCAGAATTCATATAGCGGAAGACTTAAACAAACAGATTAACCAATGCTCCTTAAAATTATTTCCAGGGTCAGTGGTCAACAGACATCTTTAAAAGAAGACTCAATGTTATAAAATAGACTCACCCTACTTAAACTATCATATTCATTATCATAATTAAAATCGTAAAAACATTAACCAGAGGTCTCATTTACCATCCAGCCAAAGATTTGCTCCCTGAACACCTTCTAGCAACCGAGGTTAGACATCCTCATTAACTTTGAGATCCTCACCTGAAAACTCGTCACCTACATCATAAGGTTTAAACTATAAGCCTAATGCTTAGTAAGGAATGCAGTACTAATAAGTATGCATGAATGCTCATTTTGAGAAAACAAATGCTCATGAATCTTTTCTTATTCATATTCATACTCAAGTCTTCATCCTTGTTCATCATTGATATTCATTGTTCATAATCATCATTCATATACATCATTCATATTCATCGTTCATATTCATTGTTCATAATCATCATTCATATACATCATTCATATTCATCGTTCATATTCATTGTTCATAATCATCATTCATATACATCATTCATGTTCATCGTTCATATTCTTCGTTCACGTTGTGTGGATTAAGGGAGGATTTGTGCTGGTAAAGGGGGTTTGACAGTGAGAGTGCACATAGTTCCCTTGCGGGTCGTATCATGGTCCTTCTTTTGGACAGTGACATACGCCAAACCGCCCCCAACCCTCGCTTAATTCACGTTGCATAAGTTTTATATTCTTATCTTGTTCATGAGAAAGTATACTCTTAAAATATTTTCATATGCATAAAACATTCATGATGCATGAACATGAAGATTCTTAAATCATCAAGCTACAGAACAGAGCACCATTCGACATGAAACCTTACCATTGAGCTAATCATCAGCATAAACATTAGACAGTAACATAAGGGAAACTTCTAGTCATCGTATGAGTTTCTACCTAGTATCCTTTGATGTAGGGTCCTAATGACCGAGAAACCTACACATTAACTTACCTGGTCTCCTTAGCAATTTGAGCTCCTTTCTCTTCAAACTTCTTCACCTAAAACATTTACATTGCAGTAGTTAAAACAAAATCCTATTAGTTCTAATCACAAGTCATCCTAGGATCTAATAGCTATAGTCACTCCCGAATCCTTAGTATTGTAACACCCGAGTTACGACTAGGTAATTTTCCTAACTGTATTAACGGTCATGAACATTTAATCTTCGCGGTTTAGAATTTTAAGGCAAGTGTAATTAATTACATGTGGGTTTAAACTAGGTCGAGTGGCAAAGTTGTAATAATAGAGGGCTTAAACCGATATTTAAAGGAAGTGGAAATGATTTAAACCTCATTAACTCACTGTAGCCGACATCCTCCATTCTCGGCGATACCTTCTCTCGCAAGCTCTCGCCCTCTGCCTGCCTGTAATCCTTCCTTCGACGACCAGTTCCCTTGCTATTTCTCGGTTACCTTACGCTCGAGGTATGAGTTAGACAATGTAGTTATCAGTTAATCGTTTAGCTCTGTTTTCAGCTTGAACCCGTAACTCAAATCCTTAAACAACAGGGTAATAATATAGTTCATTGTTAATCTGAGAGTGATAATGTCATTCCGAATCAGTTTTGGACATTTAAAAACAATCAACCCTGAGTAACCGATAGTCGAATCTGTCTATTTCAGTTCTTGGATTTCAGATCTTGCACAGAGCGTTTGACTAAGGATTCAGGATGGCTTTGTCTATTAGATCCTAGGATGACTTGAGGTTAGAACTTATAGGGCTTTGTTTTAACTACTGCAATGTGAATGTTTTAGGTGAAGAAGTTTGAAGAGAAAGAGCTCAAAGTGCTAAGGAGACCAGGTAAGTGAATGTATAGGTTTCTCGGTCAATAGGACCCTACATCAAAGGATGCTAAATAGAAACTCGTACGATGATTAGTAGTTCTCTCATGTTACTGTCTAGCATTTATGTCGACGAGTGGTTCGATAGTAAGCTTTTCATACTGGCTGAATGTTCTGTCCTACAGCTTGGACGAGTTAAAGAACCCCATGCTCATGCATTATCAATGTTTTATGCACATGAAAATGTTTTAAAAGCATGTTCTCTCATGAACAAGATAAGATGATAAAATCCCTACAACGTGGATGAGTGGGGGTTGGGGGCGGTTCGGCGTATGTCACAGTCCACAGTAGGACATATGAATACAACCCGCAGTAGGGACCATGATCAAACTCACTGTCGAACCCCCTTTACCGGCACAAATCCTCTCTCATCCCACGCAACATGAACAATGATATGAATAACGAATATGGTTCAGCGATATGGACTATGATACGAACGATGAATGTGTTTCAGCGACGTGAACTATGTTATGAATGATGAATATGGAATAATGATTATGAACAAGAAAAGACTCATGACCACGTTTTTCTCTGAATTATGCATTCATGCATTCATGTTATTGTTGCATTCCTTACTAAGCATTAGGCTTATAGTTTAAACCTTTGATGTAGGTGACGAGTTTTCAGGTGAGGGATTCAAGTTAAATGAGGAAGTCTAAGTTTGGCTGTTGGAGAATGCTCAGTGTGACAGTGAAGGCTGGATTGGCGAATAAGTTCTCTGGTTTATGCTCTATGAACATTATTAATGATTTTAATATGGAAGTATAAGTAGAATGAAGTTATTTCATAGTACTGGGATTTGAAATTATCTGGATGCTTACTGGATAGAGGATGGTACAGTTTATTGAATATCTTTTGTTAAGACTTCCGATATATGTACTCTGAGGGAATCATTGATTTCTGTTTACAGAAATGTTAAGTCTAGAAAGTTTGAGACTTGTTCATGATTATGTCTATTGGGAGATGATGTTTAGTCCTACCGGTAGGAGTGGTGTGTTTTCCATCGGTAGATGCAGGGTGTTTTCTATCGGTAGCTGTAGTATGTTATCAGTCGGTAAATATAAAGGATTTCTTTTGCTATCGGTAGAAGTAGTGAGATTTCTGTCGGTAGATACAGTGTGTTTATATCGGGTGATGTAGGAGTCTTTTTCCCTGTCGCCTAGTCATCGGTAGGTGTAGTTTATATATTTTTCCTGCTGACGTCATCGGCAAATACAGTTTGTTTATCTTCCTGCTGACGTCATCGGCAGATGTAGTTTATATACCTTCCTGCTGACGACATCGGCAGACGCGGTTTGATTATCTGGCGGCTGACGTCATCGGCAGATGCGGTTTGTATATCTGCCGACGAATGTTTAATGAATTGTGTGGGATACACGTGACTGTCGGTTGATGTGAGAACTTACATCTACCGATGGGTGATTAATGAATCACGTGAAATGTACGGGATAACCGGAAGATGTAGCTTTGTTTTTTTTCGGTAGATGTGAGCCCTCTCCTGCCTTGTCGTTTAGTGATCGGCAGATGAAAGTGAAGTTTCGTCGTTGAGTTCGGCAGATGCTTTTTTAAAACCCCCAGCCAAATGTCTTATGTCATTGTCCATGTCCTACATGTCACTACAGAATTAGTATTTCCGCTGCTTAGTAAAGAAAAAAAAATATATAAAAGAGTGAAAGGAGTGAGTAAAGTCATGAATTACGTGGCGATCCTTCCCGGGTCATTACAATTACGGTATCAAAGCAAAACCAGGTTCTAAAACCGATTCTGCAGACTGCCTCCCGGCACTGACCTGTCACTTGAGTACTCTCCAGCAACTGTAAGTATTTATGATTTTAGTAAATGTCACTAAGTTAAGATGTATCTATAACTATGTGTTTAGGAACCCCAATATGGTTAGAGGTCAGCAGAGAGAGACCAATGAGGATAGCAATACCATTGCTCAGTTGACAGAGTTGGTCATGCGCCAATCTCACCAGATCGAACAACTGATGACTGCCAAGGAGGAACAAGGCAACTCCAGTAGTAATGCAACTCATGATCATGGGGGTGATCGTTTTCACCGGCTTCGACCCCCGGTGTTTAATGGACAGGTTTCAAATCCTATCTATGCTGAGGAGTGGGTTCGAAAGATAGAAGACATGTTTAAGTATGCGAAGGTTGATGAAGGAGATAAAGTCACGTACGCTGTCTTTCATTTGGAATTGGGTGCAAGGCATTGGTGGGATTCAATCCAGAACACCGCTAATGCCGGAGCTATGACTTGGGAGACGTTCAAGATCGCTTTCTTTGACAAGTACTTCAATAAGACTGTTCGGGCCAGCAAGAAGAAGGAATTCATGAACCTGCGACAAACTGGCTCTGTGACGGACTACATATGCAAGTTTGATGCTTTGTCGCGGTTTGCTCCCCGAATGATTGAGGATGATGAGGACAGGATTTACCAATTTGTTCAAGGACTAAAGCCGAGTTTGTACGTGAAAGTAAAGACTACTGGGATACACAATGTACCTTTTGGAGAAGTGACGGCTAAGGCATTGGAGCTGGAAGAGGCTGAGATGACAGCATATGCACAGCGTGAGCAACCAAGGAAGTTCACAAAGGAAACTCAGCCGCCACCTCGTCAGAACAAAGGATGGCAACCGCAACAGAACAGAGGGCCACAGCAACAACAGCAAGGTATAAAGAGACCCTTCAATCCAAATGATGACCAAGGGAAGGGAAAACGACCATTGGCCCCTCTATGCCCCAACTGCCAGAAGAACCACCATGGTGAGTGCAAGTTGCATTCTGGCCGATGTTTCAGGTGTGACAAAAATGGACATATAGTCAGAGACTGCCCCATGCCGCCAGATCCGAACCGTGCAAGGGTAGCACCAAGAGTCTATGCAATGATGGAGGATGAGGAAACCGTGCAGCATACGGTCATAACAGGTACAATAATGATCTGTGGTATTTCTGCTTACACACTTATTGATACGGGAGCCACACACTCGTTTATATCAACTCTGTTTGTATGCCGACACAACTTAGAACTTTTACCAGCCGAAAGGTCGTATGATGTTATGTTACCATCGGGGAAGTCCCTACATTCTGAACAGATTGTTAAAGGTGATGTTGTGACCTTAGGAAGTAAGAAACTATATGTAGAACTGGTTGTAATTGACATGAAAGGGTATGAGGTGATATTAGGGATGGATTGGTTATCCAGGCATTATGCCACAATAAGTTGTAGGTCTGGATTAGTAGAGTTCCGACCCCCAAATGGAGATCGTTATACCTTCCAAGCTATCCCAAAAATAAGTAAAATGCCAATTATAACTTCACTAGAGGCTCAACGGATATTGAAAGATGGTTGTGATTGTTATCTAGCTAGTGTAATGGATACCCGAGCGAAGAATAAGATAGAGCTACAAGATATTTCTATAGTCCGAGAGTTCCCTGAAGCATTCTTGGACGATTTGCCAGGATTGCCACCTGATAGGGAAATAGAGTTTGTAATTGATACATATCCCGAGGCATTACCTGTGTCTAAGAATCCTTACCGTATGGCACCTGTCGAATTAAAAGAATTAAAAGTCCAATTACAGGAGTTAGTAGACAAGGGATTCATACGCTCTAGTAGCTCTCCCTGGGGTGCGCCTGTCTTATTTGTCAAGAAGAAGGATGGTTCTTTGAGGATGTGCATAGATTACAGAGAATTGAACAAACTGACGATTAAGAACAAGTACCCCTTGCCCCGAATTGATGATTTGTTTGACCAACTGCAAGGAGCAAAAGTGTTTTCAAAAGTAGATTTACGTTCGGGGTATTACCAACTGAAGGTTAAGGAAAGTGACATACCTAAGACAGCTTTTAGGACCCGTTATGGACATTATGAATTCCTGGTGATGTCGTTTGGGTTGACCAACGCACCTGCAGCCTTCATGGACTTAATGAATCGAGTGTTTCGTGAGTATTTGGACAAATTTGTAATTGTGTTTATAGATGATATTCTTATATACTCGCAGACAGAAGCTGACCATGCAGAACACTTAAGAATAGTTTTGACAACCCTGAAACAGCATCAACTGTATGCCAAGTTATCTAAATGTGGATTCTGGTTGAGTAAGATCAACTTTTTAGGCCATGTCATTTCTGCTGAAGGTATATCGGTAGACCCAACCAAGATTCAGGCTGTTAAGGACTGGCCACAGCCAAGGAATGTCAGTGAAGTCCGTAGTTTTCTTGGCTTGGCAGGTTATTATAGGAAGTTTATTAAAGGATTTTCTATGATAGCTAAGCCTTTATCTAATTTGACAAAGAAGGACACCAAATACTCTTGGACCAAAGCTTGTGAAGATGGCTTCCTGACACTTAAACTAAAGTTAATGACAGCTCCACTATTGACCCTCCCAACCGAAGAAGGGAAGTTTAGTGTTTATTGTGATGCGTCCAAAGTCGGACTAGGGTGTGTTTTGATGCAAGAAGGCAAAGTTATAGCGTATGCCTCTAGGCAGCTAAAAAGTTACGAGCAGAACTACCCCACTCACGATTTGGAATTAGCCGCAGTTGTATTTGCGCTAAAGATTTGGAGACACCATTTGTATGGACGACAGTGCGAAGTATTTTCTGACCATAAGAGCTTGAAATATCTCTTCACTCAAAAAGAATTAAACAGGAGACAGAGACGTTGGTTAGAATTTGTTAAAGACTATGACTTCGAAATTAAGTATCATCCAGGCAAGGCTAATGCTGTAGCTGATGCCTTGAGCAGAATGTCAGCAACAATGCAACCCGCGATATCAGCTGTGTCTATACCTTTGAGGACAGAGATTCAGAAATTGGGATTGGAGTTAGTTCCTGAACTGTCGAGTCTACTTGCTACTCTAACTATCCAACCAACCATTTTGGAAAAGATCAAAGAAGTACAACAGAAGAACTTAGAGGAGAATAACAGAATATTGATCAAGATGAAGGATGCCACCTCCGAGTTTAGTCTCTCCAAGGATGGGATCCTGAAGTTTAGAGATAGATGGTATGTCCCTAGTGATGAAGGGTTACGTAAGTTAATTCTGGCTGAAGCCCATTCATCTTCCTTCTCTGTGCACCCTGGTAACACCAAGATGTATCGGGATTTAAGGTTATATTATTGGTGGCCAAACATGAAGAGGGATGTGGCTAAGTTTGTAGAATCATGTTTGGTATGCCAACAAGTTAAAGCAGAACATCAACGCCCTGGAGGTACCCTTCAGCCTCTACCTATCCCTGAATGGAAGTGGGAAAACATTGCCATGGATTTTGTTGTAGGTTTGCCAAAGACAACTAAAGGACATGATAGTATTTGGGTCGTGATTGACAGAATGACCAAGTCAGCTCACTTCTTACCTGTAAAGATGACCTACACAATGGACCAACTGGCGAACTTGTATGTTCAAGAAATTCTAAGGTTACATGGAACACCGGTATCCATTGTCTCTGATCGTGACCCCAGGTTCACCTCACGATTTTGGAAAAGTTTGCAAGGCACGTTAGGAACAAAGTTAACCTTCAGTACTGCGTTTCATCCACAGACAGATGGCCAATCAGAGAGGACCATTCAGATACTTGAGGATATGTTGAGAGCATGTGTGTTGGACTTTCAGACAACTTGGAATAGACATCTACCGTTAGTTGAATTTTCTTACAACAACAGTTATCAGTCCACCATTGGTATGGCACCTTATGAAGCGTTTTATGGCAGGAGGTGCAGGTCGCCCTTGTATTGGGATGAAGTTGGCGAAGCGAAACTCCTAGGTCCTGAGTTATTGCAACAGATGTCGGACAAGATTGCCACTATTAGGAAAAGAATGTTAACTGCTCAAAGCCGGCAGAAGAGTTATGCAGATCAAAGGAGGAGAGACCTTGAGTTTGCTGTTGGTGATGAAGTCTTCCTGAAGATTTCACCATTTAAAGGAGTGCTAAGATTTGGCAAGAAAGGGAAGCTTAACCCACGGTTCATTGGACCATTTCTTGTTTTGGCAAAGGTTGGAAACACAGCTTACAGATTACAATTACCTCCGTCATTGGAGAAGGTTCATAATGTTTTTCATGTGTCAATGCTAAGGAAATGCATACGTGATCCAACGCATGTTGTGGTGCCATCAGAAATTGAAATTGAACCGACTTTGGAGTATGAGGAGAAACCGGTACAATTTTTGGATTCTGCAGTAAAAACTCTAAGGAACAAAGAAATCCCATTGGTGAAAGTTTTGTGGACAAACCACGGCATTGAAGAAGCCACTTGGGAGCGGCGACAGGACATGTTGGACAATTATCCAGAGTTGTTTGCTTAAGCAATTTTCGAGGACGAAAATTTTGTTTAAGGAGGGGTGGATGTAACACCCGAGTTACGACTAGGTAATTTTCCTAACTGTATTAATGGTCATGAACATTTAATCTTCGCGATTTAGAATTTTAAGACAAGTGTAATTAATTACATGTGGGTTTAAACTAGGTCGAGTGGCAAAGTTGTAATAATAGAGGGCTTAGACCGATATTTAAAGGAAGTGGAAATGATTTAAACCTCATTAACTCACTGTAGCCGACATCCTCCATTCTCGGCGATTCCTTCTCTCGCAAGCTCTCGCCCTCTGCCTGCCTGTAATCCTTCCTTCGACGACCAGTTCCCTTGCTATTTCTCGGTTACCTTACGCTCGAGGTATGAGTTAGACAATGTAGTTATCAGTTAATCGTTTAGCTCTGTTTTCAGCTTGAACCCGTAACTCAAATCCTTAAACAACAGGGTAATAATATAGTTCATTGTTAATCTGAGAGTGATAATGTCATTCCGAATCAGTTTTGGACATTTAAAAACAATCAACCCTGAGTAACCGATAGTCGAATCTGTCTATTTCAGTTCTTGGATTTCAGATCTTGCACAGAGCGTTAGACTAAGGATTCAGGATGGCTTTGTCTATTAGATCCTAGGATGACTTGAGGTTAGAACTTATAGGGCTTTGTTTTAACTACTGCAATGTGAATGTTTTAGGTGAAGAAGTTTGAAGAGAAAGAGCTCAAAGTGCTAAGGAGACCAGGTAAGTGAATGTATAGGTTTCTCGGTCAATAGGACCCTACATCAAAGGATGCTAAATAGAAACTCGTACGATGATTAGTAGTTCTCTCATGTTACTGTCTAGCATTTATGTCGACGATTGGTTCGATAGTAAGCTTTTCATACTGGCTGAATGTTCTGTCCTACAGCTTGGACGAGTTAAAGAACCCCATGCTCATGCATTATCAATGTTTTATGCACATGAAAATGTTTTAAAAGCATGTTCTCTCATGAACAAGATAAGATGATAAAATCCCTACAACGTGGATGAGTGGGGGTTGGGGGCGGTTCGGCGTATGTCACAGTCCACAGTAGGACATATGAATACAACCCGCAGTAGGGACCATGATCAAACTCACTGTCGAACCCCCTTTACCGGCACAAATCCTCTCTCATCCCACGCAACATGAACAATGATATGAATAACGAATATGGTTCAGCGATATGGACTATGATACGAACGATGAATGTGTTTCAGCGACGTGAACTATGTAATGAATGATGAATATGGAATAATGATTATGAACAAGAAAAGACTCATGACCACGTTTTTCTCTGAATTATGCATTCATGCTATTGTTGCATTCCTTACTAAGCATTAGGCTTATAGTTTAAACCTTTGATGTAGGTGACGAGTTTTCAGGTGAGGGATTCAAGTTAAATGAGGAAGTCTAAGTTTGGCTGTTGGAGAATGCTCAGTGTGACAGTGAAGGCTGGATTGGCGAATAAGTTCTCTGGTTTATGCTCTATGAACATTATTAATGATTTTAATATGGAAGTATAAGTAGAATGAAGTTATTTCATAGTACTGGGATTTGAAATTATCTGGATGCTTACTGGATAGAGGATGGTACAGTTTATTGAATATCTTTTGTTAAGACTTCCGATATATGTACTCTGAGGGAATCATTGATTTCTTTTTACAGAAATGTTAAGTCTAGAAAGTTTGAGACTTGTTCATGATTATGTCTATTGGGAGATGATGTTTAGTCCTACCGGTAGGAGTGGTGTGTTTTCCATCGGTAGATGCAGGGTGTTTTCTATCGGTAGCTGTAGTATGTTATCAGTCGGTAAATATAAAGGATTTCTTTTGCTATCGGTAGAAGTAGTGAGATTTCTGTCGGTAGATACAGTGTGTTTATATCGGGTGATGTAGGAGTCTTTTTCCCTGTCACCTAGTCATCGGTAGATGTAGTTTATATATTTTTCCTGCTGACGTCATCGGCAAATACAGTTTGTTTATCTTCCTGCTGACATCATCGGCAGATGTAGTTTATATACCTTCCTGCTGACGACATCGGCAGACGCGGTTTGATTATCTGGCGGCTGACGTCATCGGCAGATGCGGTTTGTATATCTGCCGACGAATGTTTAATGAATTGTGTGGGATACACGTGACTGTCGGTTGATGTGAGAACTTACATCTATCGATGGGTGATTAATGAATCACGTGAAATGCACGGGATAACCGGAAGATGTAGCTTTGTTTTTTTTTGGTAGATGTGAGCCCTCTCCTGCCTTGTCGTTTAGTGATCGGCAGATGAAAGTGAAGTTTCGTTGTTGAGTTCGGCAGATGCTTTTTTAAAACCCCCAGCCAAATGTCTTATTTCATTGTCCATGTCCTACATGTGACTACAGAATTAGTATTTCCGCTGCTTAGTAAAGAAAAAAATATATATAAAAGAGTGAAAGGAGTGAGTAAAGTCATGAATTACGTGGCGATCCTTCCCAGGTCGTTACAAGTATAGTTCTCTGTGCAGTTTGAAATCCAAAACCCAAAACAGACAGATTCGATTAGCGATAACTCAGGGTTGGTTGTTTACTATCCAAAATCGATTCGGAATGACATTACCACTTCCAGATTTTAAAATATCCTTACAAATACTCGGCCATTGAAGAGTCCAGAACTTCAACACATAGCTGAAAACAGAGCTTAACGACTAAAAGACAGCTACATTGCCAAACTCGTACCTTGAGCACAAAGTAGCCGAGAAGCAGCAAGGAAACCGATCGTCGAAGGAGGGATTTCTAGCTGACAGAGAGCGAGAGCTCGGGAGGGGAAATCACCGAGAGTAAGAGGTGACGGCTACAGTGGTTTAAATGAGGTTTGAATCCTTTCCTTTTTCTTTAAATACAGGCCTCAATCCTCCATTATTACAACTTTGCCACACAACCTAGTTTAAATCCACATGTAATTAATTAAGCTTGGCATAAAATTCTAAATCGTGAAGATTGAATAATCATGGCCGTTAATTCAGTTAGGAAGTCACCTGGTTGAAGTTGTCGGGTGTTACAGATTTAGTGCTCGGGTGTAGCACCCTGAGAAGGCCTCATCGGGATTCAATGCTCGGATGTAGCACCCCGAGAGGGCTCCTACGAGAGATCAACGGCTAAAGATACGTAATGATCGATATGGGAGGAGATCGTGTATGGTCGTCCAATGGGCGGGGCCCAAATGTGTGCTGTCCGATCTTTCTCTATTGGGTCAAGGTGTGGCCATCCAATGAGCGGGGCTCAAATGTGTGCCTACTTGATCCACACAGAAAAGTGAAAGATTAATGAAACGAGAACAACAGAGTGAGTAGAAACTGCATGTGTTAAAGGTTGAGTATGCATTATGTTTTTACATTCATTATTCCTTACTTGCTAAGCATTAGGCTTACGTTTTGTGTTCTATGGTGTAGGTTATGACTAAATCTCAAGTGAGCTAGATGAGGGAGGCCAAGATTAGGATGCAGTCGGTGGCGCAGTCTGTATGCCGGTGCGGGCAGTTGTTGGGGGGTCTTGACCATGGAGTGGCTGGGAGGTGTGGTCATTGTGTGGGATTTTCGATTGTGTATATAGAGGTGCACTTATAACTCTTTTGGATGTTTGGGATCTTGTTGTAAATGTTGTTTCAGGATTTTGGGTTTTATAAAAATTAAACGTTATGCTGCTCGGTTTTTCATAAAAATAAAGGTGTTTGTTTTCACAAATTTTTACGTTTTCGCTATCGTTTTCGAGTCAAATTTTTAGGATTTTCACATGTCGGGAAGTTGAATATGTTGGGAAAAGGTTTAGGTAAGTTTTAGGTAATTTGGTTGAGTGAAATGTGAAGAAAATTGAGAAAAATGTGGAAAGGGGTCGAAGATGGCGTTGGTGGCCGAGGAGTGCGTGCGTGGGGCTGCTGGAGGGCGCGTGGGCGTGCGCGCGCTGTGGTGCACGTAGCGCCAAGTGCCGATCGATCAACGAGGTGTGTTGTTTTTGGTCGAGCGACCCGAGAGGTTTCTGATCAATCGGCGCTCGCGCCAATCGATTGCCTCGGGTGCACACAGGTTGCGCGCAGTGGCAGTGCACTATGGGCGCGCTGCCTGGGCGACGCGCGCACCGAGTGCGCGCACGCGGCATTCTTGTGGCTCACTTTGATTTTTTTTCAAATTTTTCTTATTTTAAATATGTTTTAACCCAACCTTTTCGGACGCATTTGGCACGTATTTTAGCACATTTTTCACTCATTTTTTAGGGTTCGAAAAACCCAAAAATCGAGTCAAAATTTTTTGAAAATTTATTTAAACTTCGTTTTAAATGTGGTAATGATGAGTAAAGTAGCGCATCGAACTAGAGTGGGTACAGGGACGTTACACTTACAAACATAACACATACTCGGCTAGAACATGCTCTAGCTAGCGACACCAACACTTGACTTTTATTTAAAAAACTATTACATCTTTACATATTTAAAAAAAATATAAAACAAAAGTAACTCCTAAGTCCTAAATTCAACAATTGAACCAAATTAAAGAACATTACGATCCTTTTTTCAAATGGATTTGGTTTAACTCCATTGAGACGAAATGCACTTCATAGCAAATGATGTTCACTTTTTATGCAAGACCCTCTTCTCAAAATCTTTAGATGTCCTCTACAATCTTAACGAAAATAAATTTTTGATAAAAGATTGCGAATATTGACAATTACACTAAATGCTCATTGGAGTTTAGATTGTCGATAATTTTAGAATATCTACGAAGCCTTTTAAATTGTGCTTGATTTTCTCCTTATTCTTTTTATTAATAACTCAAAAATATATAAAGATGTTATGGTTGCAAATTATTCATTGACTACAATTTCCTCCATGATCATCTACAAAAAAAACACTAGAATTATTATTAAAAAAATTTCATACTTGATTGTGAGTTGCTGCCTATAACATATCATTCTCCTTTGTTGAAAAGGATTACCTCAAATCCAATAGTTCTCTGTCATTGTGATATGTCTCAGAGGGTCATTACTCGATCCCAAACAAAGGTGATATGCCCACGACCTCGATCCATCGAGCACAAGTCGAGGTATGTATTTATTTTATCTATTTTATCTAACTAATGGATTTGTGGAATTTTGTAGGTAAATTGCCTCAAGGCTTGAAGTGAATCAAAGAAGAATGAATTTGTTTTCCTTAAATTCAAATTATGTAAACAAGCCTTGTATTTAATTTGTGTAATTTAGGATACTTTAATTTTGTTTAAAACTCATTAATTGGCAAACTTTAGCCTTTTAGAATGTGTATTTTTGTAATAGTCTTCAAAGGAAAGTGAACCGAGGCCAAGAGAATGCTGAACCAAGGCTGAACCGGTTGAACTAAGGAGAACAAAGCTTGAACCGGATTGAACCAAGGAGAACAAAGCCTGAACCGGCCAAACCAAAGGCTGAACCAAGCAGGCTCAAAGGAAATGAACCGGCCCTGCCCAGCGAACCGCCCGAGTAGCATTCTTCTTCGCTGCCAACGGCTATTTTTCTAGCCGTTGCCGACGCCTTTTCTGTCGAAGCTTCTCCGCCTTCTCCGTTCTTCTCTGTGTATTTAAGCATTCCTGTAGCTCTGTAAAATGTTAGCTATTGATTTGAATTTTTGGAAACGAAAGAGAGAGTTTTTCCTTTGTTGAGAGAAACCTGAGAGGTTCTCTGATGCGTAGCCGGTGCTCGTCGCCTGAGGCTTCACCAAATTGCTTCCCGAGTTTTGGATGCTTAAAGTAGCTCTTATTCCTCTCCCTCTCGTCGCCATTCTTGAGTTGGCAGTGAGGCGAAGCTGGATGAAATCCTGTTCCTAGCGCTGTGAAACCATCTCTGGCAAGAACGAGTTTCTCACCTGAAGCTCTGTAACTTCTGGGCCAGCCACGGGTTCCCTCTTCGTTCACCGTCGACTGCTTCTGAGGGAGAAGCAATGAATGACAAGGCCATTTTCCCTTCTGCTGGAGCTCTTCTTCAAGGAGCAGAGTTTCTGTCTTCGGCGACAACCTTTGCCTGAAGACCCGGTAATGGCCCTTTCCAATCTCCGGCGTTCTTGTAGGTAATTATTGGTCCTTTCTAGCCAAGAGTCCTGCACACCCACCTCCTCTATTTGTGTGTTTCTTTTCGAAAATTTTCACTCTGTTCACCTCTGTTTAGCATCAGTTATTGGGTGTCTTTGAGCACCTATGTTTTCATTGTCTTCCGCATGCGTTTTCTAACCCCATTTGCAGGCCAGTAGTCTATCAAGGCTCAAGCTTTATCTAACCTATTTACCGACAAGTTTAATTTTTTTTGCAGGTGATGATAATTTCGATGATATTATTGAAGACTTGGATTTGGGACTTAGTACAAAAGACATGGAGCAACCATTAAATGTGCTCACATGGGAATCGAGGTTGGAAGATCAAGAAGAGGGAATTTGTCTTCCCTAAAACACTTTGTAAACTAAACACTTTAGTTTTATGTTTTCTTTGTATTATGTTGGCAAACATTGGCTTTTTATGTAACCTTATTAATTGTATACATCATTAAGGATTAGGATTAGATGTATGGTAGGTTAGAAGATGGTTTGAAGATGGTTCAAAACACAATTGCATGGCTTGCATGCAAGGACCACGCGGTTCAAAGAAAACCACCCCATTTGGGTGCCAAATTAGAGTTGGGACCATTACCCCTATTTGCTGATCATTTGCTACCTTTTGAGGGAGATATGTTGGAGTTTCCTTTCTTGAAGAAAACCTTGGATGGATGACATGACAACCCTTAGCCATTGGATCAAATTGCACACATTCATCTTGGCCATCCAAGTGAAGTTGAAGACAAAGTGTCCAAGGTTCGGCCGAGCCCCTCCAACGACTCTTTTGGAGCCTCATTTCCAACCAAACCCTCCAACCATCCTTAGGTATAGATAAGCATGGTATTGGTGTTTGTAAAAGGTTGTTGTTGAATGAAATAGAGGGTGTTTTCTTAAGAGAAACCAAGGCGGTTTAAAAACCGAAGGTAAGCCTCGGTGTGTACTCACCCAAGAGGAGTGCGCCTCCATTACCTCCAAGTTCAAGGTCGCTTGAAGGTTCTTATTTCCATCATTCTCTCCATTCTTTTAAGAGTTGGCATGTAATACACGGTTTTTACGGGATATTAATATTATAATATATGATGACATTTTTGTAAATATGTAAAATCAACTCTGTTTTGCAAACGGAGAGCCTTATTACAATCCTAACGATTAATAAGAATTTTAAGAAATTTACGAGAATTTTTGGAGTAATAACGCTATATTTCGAGTAATTGTGTTTCTCGTAATATAAAGAACGTTTTAGTAAAAATAGTAAACGAGGTCCGATTTGAGAATGGAAAGTTTTAATAAATCCCAAATAATAAGTTGGACTTATTGGTGAAATAAGGAGATTTGGTGAAACCGAATAGCTAGTTAATTAACGAAACAAAGAATGAAACAAATAGAAAATCAAAGGAAGGGCAAAAACGGTAATTTGCCTAGTCAATATTATAAAAAATAACAAATCTCTTCTTCCTTCACCATTTTCACGCCAGAGAGCTTCTCCTCTTGCGATTTCCTCTCTGCCAGTCGACGATCTCCTCCGTTCCGACCTCCGTTTCTCCTCCGATCGACTCGTTTCCTTTGTGTTTTCTCCTCCTCTCGCAACCCTAGGTACGAATCTATGATTTCGTAACGTTAGTTTTCAGTTTTCACGGAGTTAGAATGTTAGGGTTTCGTTAGAGTTTATGTTAAAAACGCGATTTAGGGTTCGAAATTGATAAGTTTATCGTAATTAAGGATATAGTGAATGTATTGGACGTTATTGGACGAATTTAATTGATTTAGGACGAATCTTAAAATGTGTGAATTTTCGAGTTTTAGGGAAAAACTCGTTAATTGTTGTTTCGAGGTATCAATCGTAAATTGTTCGTCGATATGCCTCGATTAGTTTAGTTAGAACTTTTAGGAATTTCCATAGTTAAGGTTTCGTTAAATTTGGACGTTTAGTAACTAAAACTTGTTTTAACATCGACCGTTGTGTTTTACCTCAGACAAACAACGCTCGTGGACGGAGCTCGAGGTTCAGTGCGCACAAGGTAAGTTCTCGTGACTTACTCTGGCCGATTGACCTACACCGTACTTCGATGTCGCGTTGAGGATCTTAGTGTATTGTCTGTTTAAATTGTATTGGTTGGGTAGTTAGGTTAGTTTCTTTATAGGTTATGTTTTATTCGTCTTGATAGTATGCATGATAGTTGTTTATTTTATGCCTATAACTGTTCATGCATCACGTATTTTGACTAAGCATGAAAATGAATTTCCGCACGATGTTTTCAGAAAACTGATGTGGCCCGAAAGGGGGCTATCGATCTATTGTGTGACCGATTAAGGGTCTGACCAATACCAAATCTCATGTAATGTAATAAAATACGTAATCTATTATCTGGTCACGCGAGGTGGGGCTCAGGCACGGCTGTACGTGTTGTAAGCGTGTACCCCCCTCCTCTAGCTGGAAAGAGTAGTTCGATCGCTAGATGGGCTCTCTCCGGTTAGGGGGACTAGATGTCGATGATATTCTGTCTGCCATGATCTGTACGTTATGCATGATTTCTGAACTCCATATGCACTGCACGCATCTGTATTTACATAGAATTTACTGAGCCTTTAGCTCATAGTGTGTCTGTATGGTGTAGGTGACGTTGTAGGTGACATTGACCCAGGTGAGAATGATGTTCCTCCTCCTGATGTATGATGCAGTTGATGGAGAATGGTCTGTGGGAGTGTGCTGAGCAGTCGGTGCGTTATGACCCGTGGGGATATGTGTAAGTATTTTGGGGGATTTGATGGTAATATAAAATGTAAAGTTGGAACATAATAGGATGTTTGGATCTGGTTAGATGTTAGGTTCATGTTTTGATGTTTTAAAACGTTTTGAAAACCTGTTTTTATAAGCTGCTTAGAAATTTTAAACATGAGGAATTGCATAGTTTTAAACATATCCACGCAATTTGTTTTATGAAACTAGGCTATGTTTTAAACGTGTTTTGAGTCGTTATTTTTGAGTGAGTTTATGTTGATGATTATTGAAAGGTTTAGTGTTTATGTATATATGGAAAGAGAATTGAGTATGCAGGGGAAAGGAGGAAAAAGAAAGAAAAAAAGAGAAGAGGGAAAAGGGAGCGCAGGTCCTCTGGAAATCCAGAGGACCTGGCGATCGATCGCCAGGTAGGGGAGATCGATCGCCAGGCAGGGGCGATCGATCGCCCCTCCCTCTGTCGCACGATTGCCAAGAGTGGCGATCGCTGGGCAGGTAAGCGATTGTCGAAAGGCGATCGTTCGCTGGACACGATCGCCGAAGGGTGATCGTTCGCCATGCAACGATCACCCATGGGCGATCGATCGCCCCTGCAAAAAGGGACACCTGTTCCCTTTTTGCCCCTGGTTTCGTTGGCCGATTGTGTTTTATTAAGTTTTATTGTTTTAAATAAATGTTTTAATTGTGATTTCTTTAATTGTTTTACAATTTTATTAAATGGTTTTCAAAATAGATTCGAACGTATTACAATTTGGTTTCCGATTGTTATTTCTGCTCGAACACTAGGTTTAAAGTTTCAAGTATAAAAAAAATATGTACGGGAAATTGGGTACAATACTAGGGTTGCTACAAGTTATGGTATCAGAGCCCCCAGGTTTTAAAATCGGTTTTGTAGACTGCTCGACTGCACAGCCACTACGCGGACATCCTTCCTCAACTGTAAGTACGTTTACTGCTTTGTCTGATTCAGATTTCTTAGAATTATTTGCTTTAATTTTTTTTTAGGAGTTATAAAATATGGTTCGAGGAAAAGATCCTCGTGATGACGCACTTGATCGACTTACGGAGTTGCTAGACCGTCAATCTCAGCACATGGACCGTCAAGCACAACAAATTGAGAATTTAGTAAATCGAGAGAACCAAAGGGCCAAGGATTTGGTGGTTCCTAATAACCAGGGCATGCAGAAGTTCCATGGCCTACGGCCTCCAGTATTCGATGGCCGATCATCGGATCCAAATATTGCGGAGGAATGGATCCGGGTGATGGAGGATATGCTAGATTATGCAGAGGTAGGGAACGGGAGTAAGGTGGCTTATGTTACCTTCCACCTGGCGTTAGACGCCCGTTTCTGGTGGGATTCGATCAAGACGATGACGGACGTATCAGTTATGACTTGAGAGATGTTTAAGACCGTATTCTTTAACAAGTATTTCAGCCGCACAGTGAGGGTGGCAAAGAGGAATGAGTTCACACAGCTAAAGCAGACAGGTTCGGTTGCTAAGTACATATGGAAGTTCGAGGCTTTATCACGATTTGCCCCGCGTCTTGTCAGCGATAACGAGGAGAAGGTGCACCAGTTTATGGAGGGACTTAATCTGGAGATTTTGATGCACGTTATTGTCTCAGGTATTATCGATGTGCCCTATTCTGACATCACAGCTAGAGCTCTGGATATTGAGGCTGCCAGAGCTACTTGTGTTAGACCGATGGAGCTAGCTAAGGGCTTCTTCCGTGAGATCCGACCTCAGTCGCAGAACCGAGGTTGGCAGCCTAGAGCACAGCCCCAGCAGTAGCAGAGGGGTGTTAAAAGACCTCTTGAGGGAGGTAATGATCGGGGTAACGGGAAACAAGTACAGGGGGCTTCTCAGATGCCATGGTGCCCCAGGTGCCAGAAGGAGCATAGTGGTGAGTGCCGCGTTGGCACTAATTAGTGTTTTAGATGTGGGGTGATTGCCCATTACGTCAAGGATTGCCCGAAGCCCGGCCGAGATCTGTCAGGCGGTGATCAGAGGAGAGTTATGCCGAGGATCTTTGCATTTATAGAGCCTGGCGATGTCGACGACGAGGCTCAGCCCTCTGTGATAGCAGGTACTATTCTGATTATGGGCACCTTTGTTTTTACTTTGATGGATACGGGAGCTACGCACTCCTTCATATCGACTGCATGCATGACTAGATTGGGATTAGAGTCTGAGTTAGCTGGGGTCGAGTATAGAGTAATGCTGCCTTCAGAAGAGCTTATGCAGTCAGAACGTATTCTCCAGGGCAATGTCATCTTAGTGGGGGATATTACCCTTTATGCTCATTTGATAGTTATGAGCATAGAGCGGTATGATCTTATCTTAGGGATGGACTGGCTTGCACAGCACTTTGCCACCATCGATTGTCGATCTGGGATTGTGACATTTCGACCCCCGGGTAAAGCCGAGTTTTCTTATCAGGCGATGAGCAGATTGAGCGGATCGCCTATTTCTTATTCCATGAAGGTCAACGAGCAGTTTAAAGGTGCGTGCTCTATTTATTTCGCCTTAGTATTTGATGTTCAGTTACTCAGCGTAGTAAAGCCGAGTGACATTCCTATAGTCAGAGAGTTCTCTGAGATATTCCTCGATGATCTTCCCGGGTTACCACCAGATCGGGAGATTGAGTTTACTATTGATGTCTATCCAAATACCGCGCCAAGGTTTAAGAACCCGTATCGGTTGGCACCATCCGAGTTGAAAGAGCTGAAGACTCAGCTTGACGAGTTGTTAGAGAAGGGTTTTATTCGACCCAGCGTTTCACCCTGGGGTGCGCCCGTTTTGTTTGTCAAGAAGAAAGACGGGACCCTCAGGATGTGCATCGATTACAGAGAGTTGAACAAATTGACGGTGAAGAATAAATATCCGTTGCCCCGGATTGATGACCTATTTGATCAGCTACAGGGTGCCCGAGTGTTTTCCAGAATTGACCTACGCTCGGGTTATTATCAGCTGAAGGTCCGGAGGGATGATATTCAGAAAACGGCATTCCAGATGAGGTATGGGCATTATGAGTTCCTTGTCATGTCTTTTGGACGTACTAATGCCCCTGCAGCGTTTATGGATTTGATGAACCATGTCTTCAAGGAGTATCTGGACAAGTTCGTGGTGGTTTTCATCGACGATATCTTTATCTATTCTAAGACGAAAGAAGAACACGAGGAACATCTGCGGATTGTTTTGCAGATTCTGAGTCAACGCCAGCTATATCCAAAGTTCTCTAAATGCGAGTTTTAGCTGGATAGGATCAGTTTTCTTGGCCATATCATATCGCAGGAAGGAGTTTCTGTAGATCCGAGCAAGATTCAGGTGGTCAGAGATTGGCCACAGCCAAAGAACGTGCGTGAGGTGCGTGGATTTCTCAGATTAGCTGGTTATTATCGAAATTTTATAGAGGAATTTTCGAAGATTGCAGTTCCTCTTTCACGTTTGACTCGGAAAAATGAGAAGTTTGTATGGTCAGCTGCTTGTGATGACAGTTTCATGGAGTTAAAGTAGAGATTGACCACCGCTCCAGTATTGACTCTACCTGTTGAGGGTGGCCAGTTCAGTATTTATTGTGACGCGTCTGGAATTGGGCTCGGTTGTGTATTGATGCAGGAAGGAAGAGTTATTGCTTATGTTTCTCGGCAGTTGAAGCCATATGAGCAGAATTACCCTACGCACGACCTTGAGTTAGCAGCTGTGGTCTTCGCACTGAAGATATGGAGACATTATTTATATGGGCAACAGTGCGAGATATTTTCCGACCACAAGAGCTTGAAGTATTTATTTACGCAGAAGGAGCTGAATATGCGACAGAGAAGGTGGCTTGAGTTCGTCAAAGATTACGATTTCGATATAAAGTACCACCCAGGAAAGGTGAACAAGGTAGCTGATGCTTTGAGTAGAATGCCTTCTATGAGTCAGCCTTTACTTGCAGCGATGTCGGTTACGCTGCGGTCTGAGATTGAGAGGTTTGATGTGGAGATTGTGGCAGAGTTGTCCAGTATGCTCACCAACATTTCTCTCAGGCCGATTATTTTGGATAAGATACGCGAAGCTCAGCAGAATGATGCGGAGTGCGAGGAGCTTCGATCGAGCATGACCTCTGGAGACTCATCTGATTTCCATTTATCCGACGATGGTGTTCTAAAGTTCAGGCATAGGTGGTACGTGCCTAATGATGAGGATCTGAAGAAAGAGATATTGGCCGAGGCACATTCTTCGGCATATTCTGTGCACCCGGGAAGTACCAATATGTACCGGGATTTAAAGCAACATTTCTGGTGGACAAATATGAAGAGAGAGGTCGCCAAGTACGTTGGAACCTGTTTAGTCTCTCAACAGGTAAAGGCAGAGCACCAGAGACCGGCCAGAACATTACAGCCACTGCCGATTCCGCAGTGAAAATGGGAGCAGATCTCCATGGATTTTATTATGGGGCTCCTGAGGACGACGAAGGGCCATGATGGCATTTGGGTGATTGTGGACTGATTGACAAAGTCGGCCCACTTCTTATCTGTGAAGATGACTTCTTTGATGGATCAGCTCGCAGTGCTTTATGTGCAAGAGATTGTGAGATTGCACGGAGTACCAGTTTCGATTGTCTCAGATAGAGATCCGAGATTTACATCGAAGTTCTGGAAGAGTCTGCACAAAGCTATGGGGACTCAGCTTAATTTCAGCACGACATTTCATCCTCAGACTGATGGTCAGACAGAGAGGACGAATCAGATTTTGGAGGATATGCTCAGAGCTTGTGTGCTGGAGTTTCAGGGCTCGTGGAGCCGATATTTACCTCTGATTGAGTTCTCGTACAACAACAGCTTCCAGGCTACCATCGGGATGGCTCCGTACGAAACTTTATATGGGCAAAAGTGTAGGTCTCCATTGTATTAGAACGAGGTTGGTGAAGCCAGTATTGTTGGTCCCGAGATCCTACAACAAACGGCAGAGAAGATTGCCGTTATCAGACAGCGCATCGAGATAGCTCATAGTCGACAGAAGAGCTATGCTGACACGAGACGGAGGGAACTGGAATTCGAAGAAGGTGACGAGGTTTATTTGAAAGTTTCTCCGTTTAAAGGTGTGATGAGATTTGGAAGGAAGGGCAAGTTGAATCCTCGTTATGTAGGGCCCTTTCCTATTCTGAAGAAGATCGGGAAGTTGGCGTACAGATTAGAGCTTCCGGCTTCTATAGAGGGTATCCACGACGTATTTCATGTGTCCATACTTCGGAAGTGTTTATGTGATCCATCACATGCCGTGGAGGCAACAGAGATCGAGGTATAGCCTACCTTGACTTATGAGGAGAGGCCAGTATGTATTTTGGAGTCTTCCATCAAGGTATTGCGCAACAAAGAGATTCCGCTAGTCAAGGTATTGTGGCGGAACCACGAGGTGGAATAGGCTACTTGGGAGCGACTGCAGGATATGATGGCTAAGTATCCTGAGTTGTTTGTATGATTTAATTTTGTGGGGAAAATTCTAAATAAGGTGGATAGAATGTAATACCCGATTTTTACGGGATATTAATGTTATAATATATGATGGCATTTTTATAAATATGTTAAATCAAGTCTGTTTTGCAAACGGAGAGCCTTATTACAATCCTAACGATTAATAAGAATTTTAAGAAATTTACGAGAATTTTCGGAGTAATAACGCTATATTTCGAGTAATTGCGTTTCTCGTAATATAAAAGACGTTTTAGTAAAAATAGTAAACGAGGTTCTATTTGCAAACGGACAGTTTTAATAAATTTCGAATAATAAGTTGGACTTATTGGTGAAATAACGAGATTTGGTGAAACCGAATAGCTAGTTAATTAAAGAAACAAAGGACGAAACAAATAGAAAATCAAAAGAAGGGCAAAACGGTAATTTGCCAAGTCAATATTATAAAAAATAACAAATCTCTTCTTCCTTCACCATTTTCACGCCAGAGAGCTTCTCCTCCTGCGATTTCCTCTCTGCTAGCCGACGATCTCCTCCGTTCCGACCTCCGTTTCTCCTCCTATCGACTCGTTTCCTCTGTGTTTTCTCCTCCTCTCGCAACCCTAGGTACCAATCTGTGATTTCGGAACGTTAGTTTTCAGTTTTCATGGAGTTAGGATGTTAGGGTTTATGTTAAAAATGCGATTTAGGGTTCAAAATTGATAGGTTTATCGTAATTAAGGATATAGTGAATGTATTGGACGTTATTGGACGAATTTAATTGATTTAGAACGAATGTTAAAATGTGTAAATTTTTAGGTTTTAGGGAAAAACTCGTTAATTGTTGTTTCGAGGTATCAATCGTAAATTGTTCGTCAATATGCCTCGATTAGTTTAGTTAGAACTTTTAGGAATTTCCTTAGTTAAGGTTTCGTTAAATTTGGACGTTTAGTAACTTAAACTTGTTTTAACATCGACCGTTGTGTTTTGCCTCAGACAAACTGTGACGACCCTTACACTATTCCCTTATTTTACCGTATTATATTTTTTTTTTATATTTAAAACTTTAAATCTAATGTTCGTGCGGAAATCAAACTTCTAAAATCTAAATCAAAATCGAAATTCGAATTGAAATCGTTAAAACAAAACTTCAAACAATTAAATTAAAACTTAAAATAATCAATTAATATAAAAGAAGTCAATCGCGAGGGCAAAAGGGAGATTTTCTCCCAGTTAACAGGGGCAATCGCAACAGGCGAACAATTGCCTGTTGCGAATCGCCACACTCCCTGGAGTTCCAGGGAGTGGCGATCCAAGAGGGGCGATTGATCCCCTCCTCAGGCGATCAATCGCCACCCTCTCTGCCTCCCACTCACTTTCGTTCATTTTCCTTCCTTTTCTTTCTTTCTTTTCCCTTTCTTTCTTTTTCTCTTGCGCCAACTACACAAATACAGCTTTTACATACACCCTAACCAACACAATAACATCAAATATAAACTCACTCATATCCTCATCCTTTTCACATTCACCGAATCACCCTAAATAACGACTAAAAACGTATTTAAAATGCGATCAATTTTCCTGAAAATGAACTTCGTGGATATGTTTGAAAACAGTACAAAATCCCCTATGAAAATTTAAAACAACCAAGCAGTTCCAGAATTTCAAAATAAAAGTCGTCATTTAAGCATCCTATACATATTCTATCCATTTTGTCCTAAAACACTTACATGCAGTCCCCACGGGTCATTTACGCGTCTACTGCCCAGCACGCTGACACGGGAATTCTTCTTCAATCTGTACGATCATCTGGTAGAGGGAACTCCTCCTCACCTGGATCTATGTCACCTACACCATAAAGACACCTATGAGATAAAAATCTCAGTAAGCTCTACGTAAATGCTTATGCATGATCATGTATGCTCAGTGCTATGAAAACCGTCCATGTCAATGCATATATCCGTACGTGTCAGTCTATGGTTATCGGAAACGCTCGACAGATGGATAGGGCACGTCCAGCGGTTAGACAGCCCACACCATCTGAAGGGAGGAAAATCCTCTCACCACGGAACGCCAGGTCTGAACCTCATCCCCGATAACCCCATGTCATGGTTATTTACTGTAACATCCGGGTTTTTTTAAGGAAAATTAGAGACAAAATAAAGGAATAATAAAATAGTCGTTTTAATTAATTTAAAAGAGAAGGGAATAAATTGAGTAAACTAATTGATTAATTAATTGGTGTTCGAATATTCTAATTGGAGAACTTAAACCGTGTATAATGTGAGGGTCAGTTTACGGAAATTTATAATTTTAAAACGATTTATCGAGAGTTCGAAATGGTCGAAAGTACGGGAGGGCTAATTAGTAAATGTTGGTTTATTAAGATTATTATTATTAATTAATTATTTTTTTTAAAAAAATAATAAAATAAAATTTAAATTAAACAACAGAATGGCCGAAGCCATTCTGCTGTTTGCTACCCGAGCCCCGCGAGCGAAGAACGATGAACAGGGGAGGGAGAGCTCAGGCGACGATCGACGGACCGACCACCAGCGAGCTTCGTGGTTTTCCGACCAGACAACTACGGCGAGCCATTTCCGGCAGTCTTCATGCACAGGACCGACGGGTAAGCCCTATTTTTTTTGCCCTGTTTTGACTCTGTTAGAGGCCGAGGGTGAGGAGCTCGTTTGAGCTCCGATTGCTGGCGGCTTTTGGCCGTTCTTGGCGTCGAATGGCTGGGTTTATGGTCAGCTTTCATCGCCTGGCCGTGAGGAGCCCGAATTGGGCGAAATTCAGAAAGCCCTCTTTAGGGCATTTCGGGTTTTTTGCTTGTAGTTCGGGATTTTTGGTTAGTTTATGTTAATTGAGGCTAGATATGGTTGATTGGTAAGGAATCGGTTGATAATTGATGAAAAATTAGAAAAGGAGAAATTCCGGGTTAAGGGCAGTTTGGGTTTTTGGATATTTGACCTAGCTACGTTATTCGTTTTAAAATTCCTTTTGGCAGATTAAAATAGGTTATTAGAGGAGTACGTGGCCGCTGGAATCGTTCGATTCTGACAACCGACGCAAAAGTTACGCGCGTTTGAAGTTTTGGGTTGATTTTTATCGAACCCAAATTAGTGGCCCATTTAGTTAGATTTTAATTGGAGTAAGCTAGAATAGTAGTTTGAGAGTAATTGGGATGTAGGCTTAGCAGAGGATTAATGTCTCGATGTTAAAGTGCAAGTGGCACTAGAGAGTTAAATGCCTCGATGTTAAAGTGCAAGTGGCACTAGAGAGTTAAATGCCTCGATGTTAAAGTGCAAGTGGCACTAGAGAGTTAAATGCCTCGATGTTAAAGTGCAAGTGGCACTAGAGAGTTAAATGCCTCGATGTTAAAGTGCAAGTGGCACTAGAGAGTTAAATGCCTCGATGTTAAAGTGCAAGTGGCACTAGAGAGTTAAATGCCTCGATGTTAAAGTGCAAGTGGCACTAGAGAGTTAAATGCCTCGATGTTAAAGTGCAAGTGGCACTAGAGAGTTAAATGCCTCGATGTTAAAGTGCAAGTGGCACTAGAGAGTTAAATGCCTCGATGTTAAAGTGCATGATGCACCAGAGGATTTAATGTCTCGATGTTAAAGTGCATGACGCACCAGAGGATTAATGTCTCGATGTTAAAGTGCATGACGCACCAGAGGATTTAATGTCTCGATGTTAAAGTGCATGACGCACCAGAGGATTTAATGTCTCGATGTTAAAGTGCAAGTGGCACTAGAGAGTTAAATGCCTCGATGTTAAAGTGCATGACGCACCAGAGGATTTAATGTCTCGATGTTAAAGTGCATGATGCACCAGAGGATTTAATGTCTCGATGTTAAAGTGCAAGTGGCACTAGAGAGTTAAATGCCTCGATGTTAAAGTGCATGACGCACCAGAGGATTTAATGTCTCGATGTTAAAGTGCATGACGCACCAGAGGATTTAATGTCTCGATGTTAAAGTGCAAGTGGCACTAGAGAGTTAAATGCCTCGATGTTAAAGTGCATGATGCACCAGAGGATTTAATGTCTCGATGTTAAAGTGCATGATGCACCAGAGGATTTAATGTCTCGATGTTAAAGTGCATGATGCACCAGAGGATTTAATGTCTCGATGTTAAAGTGCATGACGCACCAGAGGATTTAATGTCTCGATGTTAAAGTGCAAGTGGCACTAGAGAGTTAAATGCCTCGATGTTAAAGTGCAAGTGGCACTAGAGAGTTAAATGCCTCGATGTTAAAGTGCAAGTGGCACTAGAGAGTTAAATGCCTCGATGTTAAAGTGCAAGTGGCACTAGAGAGTTAAATGCCTCGATGTTAAAGTGCATGACGCACCAGAGGATTTAATGTCTCGATGTTAAAGTGCATGACGCACCAGAGGATTTAATGTCTCGATGTTAAAGTGCATGATGCACCAGAGGATTTAATGTCTCGATGTTAAAGTGCATGACGCACCAGAGGATTTAATGTCTCGATGTTAAAGTGCAAGTGGCACTAGAGAGTTAAATGCCTCGATGTTAAAGTGCATGACGCACCAGAGGATTAATGTCTCGATGTTAAAGTGCAAGTGGCACTAGAGAGTTAAATGCCTCGATGTTAAAGTGCATGATGCACCAGAGGATTTAATGTCTCGATGTTAAAGTGCAAGTGGCACTAGAGAGTTAAATGCCTCGATGTTAAAGTGCAAGTGGCACTAGAGAGTTAAATGCCTCGATGTTAAAGTGCAAGTGGCACTAGAGAGTTAAATGCCTCGATGTTAAAGTGCATGATGCACCAGAGGATTAATGTCTCGATGTTAAAGTGCATGACGCACCAGAGGATTTAATGTCTCGATGTTAAAGTGCAAGTGGCACTAGAGAGTTAAATGCCTCGATGTTAAAGTGCATGACGCACCAGAGGATTAATGTCTCGATGTTAAAGTGCAAGTGGCACTAGAGAGTTAAATGCCTCGATGTTAAAGTGCATGATGCACCAGAGGATTTAATGTCTCGATGTTAAAGTGCATGACGCACCAGAGGATTTAATGTCTCGATGTTAAAGTGCATGATGCACCAGAGGATTTAATGTCTCGATGTTAAAGTGCAAGTGGCACTAGAGAGTTAAATGCCTCGATGTTAAAGTGCAAGTGGCACTAGAGAGTTAAATGCCTCGATGTTAAAGTGCAAGTGGCACTAGAGAGTTAAATGCCTCGATGTTAAAGTGCAAGTGGCACTAGAGAGTTAAATGCCTCGATGTTAAAGTGCATGATGCACCAGAGGATTTAATGTCTCGATGTTAAAGTGCATGACGCACCAGAGGATTAATGTCTCGATGTTAAAGTGCAAGTGGCACTAGAGAGTTAAATGCCTCGATGTTAAAGTGCAAGTGGCACTAGAGAGTTAAATGCCTCGATGTTAAAGTGCAAGTGGCACTAGAGAGTTAAATGCCTCGATGTTAAAGTGCATGACGCACCAGAGGATTTAATGTCTCGATGTTAAAGTGCAAGTGGCACTAGAGAGTTAAATGCCTCGATGTTAAAGTGCAAGTGGCACTAGAGAGTTAAATGCCTCGATGTTAAAGTGCATGATGCACCAGAGGATTAATGTCTCGATGTAAAGTGCAAGTGGAACTAGAGAGTTAAATGCTCGATGTTAAAGTGCATGACGCACCAGAGGATTTAATGTCTCGATGTTAAAGTGCAAGTGGCACTAGAGAGTTAAATGCCTCGATGTTAAAGTGCATGACGCACCAGAGGATTTAATGTCTCGATGTTAAAGTGCAAGTGGCACTAGAGAGTTAAATGCCTCGATGTTAAAGTGCATGACGCACCAGAGGATTTAACGTCTCGATGTTAAAGTGCAAGTGACACTAGAGAGTTAAATGCCTCGATGTTAAAGTGCATGAGCACTAGAGGGTTTAACGTCTCGTCGATAACGTGCATGAGCAAATAGTAGAAACTATATGTGTTGAGTTGGGTTGTTGAGTTACATTGTTTGGTATGGTAGTTGGTTAAAGAGTAAGGCATCTTTTGAGGCAGACAGTTTTGGTTCGTATTGGGTTGCGTTGTCCTGTTGAGTGAGTTACATTGTGGTATTGTGGTGTTGTGTTGCGTTGTCGTACTGCATTAAGGAATAAGGCATCGTTGATGCGGGCAAATTTGTGTTTTGTTTCGTGTCGTTGTGTTGTTTGGTTCAGCGTTGTGTGTAGCTTGCATTTTATCTAGTCGTATTTGTTAATCCCTACTTGCTAAGCGTAAGCTTACGTGTGTGTGTGTGTTCTGTGGTGTAGGTAACGACAGGTGTAAAGGTGAGCTATGTGAGTCAGCCTAAACTTGGGAGCAGTCGGAGATGCACGGGGCGTGCCGGTGCGGGCAGTTGTCGGGGCGACTCCACCATGGTCTTCGGGAGATGTGGCGCTTTATATTTGATAGTTTATTTTAGATGTCTGTTTGTAGAAATGATGGGAAAGCGTAACTAATTGTATTTGTTGTATATAGTTAGGTTAAGGGTGATGTGTCGCCCTGTATTTGGAGGTTTTATATGTGGGATTGTTGAGTGGATAGCTGGTTAGTGAAGTAAGATTATTCTGGATTGTTTGGGATTGGATTGTATGCAGGTATCTAGCATTTTGGAGGCGCCATTTTCAGGCGTTACTTTGCCGAAATTTTCAGGAAGGACGCCGTGGTGCTTAAAGGTTAGGATTAAAGGAGTCTAGGCAACTAGGTATGACCTAAAAGAGTTTTAGGAGATTTAGTTTAAATCCTGCGGGGTTAATTTTATTTTTTTTAATGAGGTTTTAGCGGGGGATTTGTTAGCAAAGTAGCGCTCCGAGCCAGGGTGGGTTCGGGGGCGTTACATTTACTGTGATACTTTACTTGCCTTTACATGCATGTTCTTTTCATAAAATCCGTGCGTAAATTCATTTTCATGACATTTTTTAAAAACCATGATGCATGAACAGTTCAATATAAACAATATAACATAACTGACGAGCATACCATTAAAACACGACAAATACCATTAAAACACAACAATCAACCTATAAAATAACCGAACCTAAACTACCCAACTTACGACATTTAAACAATCACGTCACCCAAACTCCTCGAGACGACTTCGACATACGGTGTAGGCCTATCGGCCAAGTAAGTCATGAGAACTTACCTCGTGCATGCTGCAATCCAAGCTCCGTCCACGAGCGTTGTTTACCAAAGAAATTTCACAATATCATTGTTAAAACGAGCTTAAACAGTTGAATGTCCAAATTTAACGAAACCTTGACTAAGGACATTCCTTAAAGCTCTAATTTGATTTAATAGCGCATTTTAGCAAACATTACACATTCTATATTCCAAAACCTCAATTAACGAGCATTTTCCACAAACTCGAAAATCCTAAAACTTTAACATTCTCACAAATCAATCTAACTTCGTCCAAAAACGTTCAATACGTCCTTTATATCATCAATCACAATAAACTTATTAATTTTGGACCCTAAATCAAATTTTCAAAAGAAACCCTAAACGAACCCTAATCGTCTTAAATCGCTAAAAACCGAAATCTAAAGTTCCAAAACCGTAGAACCTTACCTAGAGCGTCGATTGGAAGAGAAAACATGAAGAATGGAGGATAAACGGAGGAAGTACGGTGGTCGGACGTGAGGAATTGCCGTGAGGAGAAGATGTCGCCGCGGGAGAGAGAGAAAAGGAAAATGCAGAAGGAATCGTGAATTCTGGAAGAAGAGAGGAGAAATTATGTTTTTAATAAATTTTGCTTGGCAAATTACCATTTTGCCCTTCTATTGTTTTTATATTTGTTTCGTCCTTCATTTCGTTAATTGTCTAACGATTCAGTTTCTCCAAATCTCCTTATTTCGCCAATAATTTCAACTTATTACTAGGGTTCTATTAAAACTGTCCGTGCGCAATTCGGACCTCGTTTACTATTTTTACTAAAATGTCCATTATATTACGAGAAACGTAATTACTCGAAATATAGCGTTATTACTCCGAAAAATCCCGTAAATTTCTTAAAATTCCTACTACTCGTTAGGATCATAATGATGCTTTCTTTTCGTAAAATGGATTGATTTGACATATTTACCAAAAATGTCATTTACATTAAAATAATAATAAATCGTACAGCCGGATATTACAATCCATCCACCTTATTTAAAATTTTATCCTCAAAATTTGCTTATACAAACAACTCGGGATACTTAGCCATCATATCCTGCTATCGCTCCCAAGTCGCTTCTTCAACCTCGTGGTTCCGCCATAGGAGTTTAACTAGCGGAATTTCTTTGTTGCGCAAAACCTTGATAGAAAACTCCAAAATACGTACCAACCTCTCCTCGTAAGTCAAAGTAGGATGTACCTCGATGTCTCTCACCTCCACTATATGCGATGGATCGCACAAACACTTCTGAAGCATAGACACATGAAATACGTCGTGGATACCTTCCATAGAAGCCGGAAGCTCTAATCTGTACGCCATCTTCCCGATCCTCTTCAGAATAGGAAAGGGCCCCACATAACAAAGGTTCAACTTACCCCTCCTTCCGAATCTCATGACGCCTTTAAACGGAAAAACTTTAAGGTAGACCTCATCACCTTCTTCAAACTCCAGTTTCCTCCGTCTCATGTCAGCATAGCTCTTCTGTCGGCTCTGAGCTATCTCGATACGCTGTCTGATAACGGCAATCTTCTCTGCCGTTTGCTGTAGAATCTCAGGACCAACGATGCTGGCCTCGCCAACCTCGTCCCAATACAACGGAGACCTACACTTCCGACCATACAGCACCTCGTACGGAGCCATCCCGATCGTAGCCTGGAAGCTGTGGTTGTACGAGAACTCGATCAGTGGCAAATATCTGCTCCACGATCCCTGAAACTCCAGCACACAGGCTCTGAGCATATCCTCAAGAATTTGATTAGTTCTCTCTGTCTGTCCATCAGTCTGAGGATGAAATGTCGTGCTGAAATTAAGCTGAGTCCCCATAGCCTTATGCAGGCTCTTCCAGAACTTCAAAGTAAATCTCGGATCTCTGTCTGAAACGATCGAAACTGGTACTCCGTGCAATCTCACAATCTCCTGCACATAAAGATCGGCGAGCTGATCCATAGAAGACGCCATCTTCGCAGCTAAAAAGTGAGCTGACTTTGTCAATCGGTCCACAATCACCCAGACGCCATCATGGCCCTTCGTCGTCCTCGGGAGTCCCACAATAAAATCCATGGAGATCTACTCCCATTTCCACTCCGGAATAGGCAGTGGCTGTAGCGTTCCAGACGGTCTCTGATGTTCTGCCTTAACCTGTTGACAGACTAGACAGGTTTCAACGTACTTGGCGACTTCTCTCTTCATATTTGGCCACAAGAAATGTTGTTTTAAATCCCGGTACATCTTAGTACTTCCCGGGTGCACAGAATATGTCGAAGAATGTGCCTCGGCCAATATCTCCTTCTTCAGATCCTCGTCGTTTGGCACGTACCACCTATGCCTGAACTTTAGAACACCATCATCTGATAAGTGGAAATCCGACGAGTCACCTAACGTCATACTCGATCAGATCTCCTCACACTCCGTATCATTCTGCTGAGCTTCGCGTATCCTATCTAGAATAGTCGGCCTGAGAGAAATGTTGGTGAGCATACTGGACAACTCTGCCACTATCTCCACATCGAACCTCTCGATTTCAGACCGCAACGTAACTGACATCGCTGCTAGTGAAGGCTGACTCGTAGAAGGCACTCTACTCAAAGCATCAGCAACCTTGTTCGCCTTTTCTGGATGGTACTTGATATCAAAATCATAATCTTTGACGAACTCAAGCCACCGTCTCTGTCGCATATTCAGCTCCTTTTACGTAAATAAATACTTCAAGCTTTTCTAGTCAGAAAATATCTCGCACTGCTGCCCATATAAATAATGTCTCCAGATCTTCATTGCGAAGACCACAGCTGCTAACTCAAGGTCGTGCGTAGGGTAATTCTGCTCGTACGGCTTCAGCTGCCGAGAAGCATAAGCAATAACTCTCCCCTCCTGCATCAATACACAACCGAGTCCTACTCCAGACGCATCACAATAAATACTAAACTTGTCACCTTCAACAGGTAGTGCCAATACTGAAGGGGTGGTCAATCTCTGCTTTAACTCCATAAAACTGCTGTCACAGGCAGCCGACCACATAAATCTCTCGTTCTTTCGAGTCAATCATGAAAGAGGAAGTGCGATCTTCGAAAATCCCTCTATGAACTTCCGATAATAACCAGCTAATCCCAGAAATCCACGCACCTCACGTACGTTCTTCGGCTGTGGCCAATCTCTGACCACCTGAATTTTGCTCGGATCCACAGAAACTCCATCCTGCGAAATAATATGGCCAAGGAAGCTCACTCTGTCTAGCCAAAACTCGCACTTCAAAAACTTTGGATATAGCTGGCGTTGACTCAGAATCTGTAAAATAATCCTCAGATGTTCTTCGTGCTCTTCCTTTGTTTTAGAATAGATCAAGATATCGTCGATGAAAACCACCACGAACTTGTCCAAGTACTCCTTGAAGACACGGTTCATCAAATCCATGAACGCTGCAAGGGCATTAGTAAGTCCAAAAGACATGACAAGGAACTCATAATGCCCATACCTCGTTCGGAATGCCGTTTTCTGAATATCCTTTCTTCAGACCTTCAGCTGATAATAACCCGAGCGTAGGTCAATCCTGGAAAACACTCGGGCACCTTGCAGCTGATCAAACAAGTCATCGATCCGAGGCAGTGGATACTTATTCTTCACCGTCAATTTGTTCAACTCTCTATAATCGATGCACATCCTGAGGGTCCCGTCCTTCTTCTTAACAAATAAAACGGGCACACCCCAAGGAGAAACACTGGGTCGAATAAAACCCTTCTCTAACAACCCATCAAGCTGAGTTCTCAACTCTCTCAACTCAGCTGGTGCCAACCGGTACGGGTTTTTAAACCTTGGCGCGGTATTAGGATAGACATCAATAGTGAATTCAATCTCCCGGTTCGGCGGTAACCCAGGAAGATCATTAAGAAAAATCTCAGAGAACTCTCTGACAATAGGAATGTCACTCGGCTTCACTCCGCTGAGCAACTGAATATCAAATACTGAGGCCAAATAAATAGAGCACGCACCTTTAAACTGCTCGTTGACCTTCATGGAATAAGAAGTAGGCGATCCACTCAATCGGTTCATCGCCTGATAAGAAAACTCAACTTTACCCGGGGGTCGAAATGTCACGATCCCGGAATGACAATCGATGGTGGCGAAGTGCTGCGATAGCAAATCCATCCCTAAGATAACATCATAGATCTCTATGCTCATAACAATCAAGCGAGCATAGAGGGTACTGTTCTCAACTGAGACAATATTACCCTGAACAACCTGACCTGACTGCATACGCTGTTTTGAAGGTAGCATCACACTGTACTCGCATTCTGCTAACTCAGGCACAAGCTTCAGTCTAGATACGTAGGCAGTGGAAACAAAAGAATGTGTAGCCCCCGTGTCTATCAAAGAAAATACAGCTACACCTGAAATCAGAATAGTACCTGCTATCACAGAAGGCTGAGCCTCATCATCAACATCACCGGGCTCGATAAATGCAAAGATCCTCGGCATAACTGTTCTCTGATCGGCAGCTGCCCTCGGACAGTTCTGAGCAAAATGGCCGATCTCTCCACATCTGTTGTAACACCCTACATTCTCAGTCAGGTGAATTTTTTTTCTTAACGGAATTAACGGTCACCTCTTTATTTGACCTTTTATTTAATAATTATATGCCAAAGCTTATTGGATTTCTACTGTAGTGGCAGAATTATAATTAAGGAGGAACTTATCTGGTATAAATAGAAAGTGGAAACCTTAAACCACAATTAAACCTCACTGTAGCCGACACATTTACTCTCGGCGATTTATCTCTTCTCTGGAGCTCTCTCTCTCAGCCAGTTACAGCTCCCTTTAGCGACAGTCTGTTAAGTCTCTTTTCTGACGATCCACGCCCTAGGTAAGACTCGAACAATGTAGTTACGGGTTTTCTATTTGAGTTCTGTTTTCAGTTAGAACCCTAGGTTTCAGATCCTTCGATGGCAGAGTAATAATAGGATCATTTCTATTATGCGTTTAGTAAAGGCATTTCTGAGTTGATTCTGGACATTTAGATAACTGTATGCGATTAGTCACTGGGCTCAATCTAGTTATTTAGATTGTAGAAATTTAATCCACGCACACAAGGTGCTCGGCTGATGAATATAGAAAATACAAGTAGGATAAGCATTAGGATGATTTTTGGTTAGCATTATTAGGATTTTATTTTTAACATGGTAATGTGAAATGATTCAGGTGAAGAAGATTTGAAAGGAGTATTCCATTTGCAAAGGACACCAGGTAAGTGAATGTATTAAGATTTCCGGCCAATATGGCCCTACATCACAAGGATATTAAGTTAGTTTCAGTTGTCTGATGTTTGTTCTGTGTTAGTAAGATTTCTTGTATTTGGATGATTTATTGATGTTGAGGGTTTTGTTATGTGATGTCCTAGTATGATACTTTCTATAGTCTGATGATTCTAGAGCATCCATGTCATGCATCATGATTTACTTCTCAAGCATATGAAAATGTTTTATGAGTATGTTTTTCCCATGAATAAGAGATGACAACGAATATGAAACTTATGCAACCAGATTAAGTGAGGGTTGGGGAGGTTTGGCGTATGTCACTGTCCAAAGAGAAAGACCATGAATACGGCCCGAAAGGGACTATGTACACTTGCACTGTCATCCCCCCTTTACGGCACAAATCCTCCCTTAATCCATATGATGAAAGTGATGAACAAGAACACGAATAAGAACAAGGAAAGAGCATGAAACGAACATGAACATGATTTCCTTGCAACTATGCATTCACGTATACATGCTAGTATTGCATTCCTTAGTAAGCATTAGGCTTATAGTTTAAACCTTATGATGTAGGTGACGAGATTTCAAGTGAGGATTCCAAAGCTAATGAAGATGTCTAAGTCTGGTTGTTGGAAGGTGATCAAGGTGCAATTCTGTGGCTGGATGGCAATTGAGACCCCCGGTTAATGCTCTATGATTTTATTATGATTAGGAATATGGTAGTTTAAGTAGGATGAGTTTACTTTTATAACATTGAGTTTTGAAACTGTCTGGTTGACTACTGAGTCTGGGAATGATTATATGGATTATTAAATGATCTATTGTTAAGTCTTCCGCTATATGTATACTGGATGAGTATCAGATTTTCATTTATAAGAGTGATTAGTCAATGAAGTTAGAAGTCTGTGCATATCTATGTCCTCTATTAGCTGTACCCTATCGGATGATGTTAGGAATTTGCACCCACCAAAAGATGTTCTCTATCGGAAGATGTATGAGTTTGCATTAACCGATAGATATCCTCCATTGGAAGATGTATGAGCTTGCATCCACCGGTAGATGTTCTCTATCGGAAGATGCCTTAAATGAGTACGTGGAGTACACAAGTCTATCGGTAGATGTTGTGTGTTTCTCATCGGTAGATGTTGTGTGTTTCTCATCGGTAGATGTAAGTAAAATGTCTTGTCGTTTTGCCATCGGTTGATGTGAGTAAAACTTTGTCGCCTAGTAATCGGCAGAAGTGAATAAGTCTTCTGCCAGGTGATGTCTAAAGAATCACACGTATGGCACGTGCCCATCGGTAGATTTCTTCTACTGAGCGATGTCTAGCGAGTCACGCGTAGAGCACGTGACGATCGGATGATGTGCTTTCTATCGGTAGCTGTCTACAATCCTATGCAGCCCGAGAACGATAAAGTCGTGTGATCTGTGGGCTTTTTTCCTATTGCCCGATTATGTTATAGATTAATGTCTGAATCTAGTCGCTCTATTCTATGATGATGTATGCTAACAACTTTACGGAATGTCAAGTTCTTGAAGGTGGAGTTCTGTTAGATATGCTAATGTTTTTTTTAGAAAAGAAAAAAAAATAATGAATAGAGTGTAATTTAGAGTTAGTGTTCTTGGAAAGTTATGAATTTCGTGGCGACTCCAACTGGGGTCGTTACATCTATAGCAACTGTTTGTGCCCAATCGACAAGCGCCATAATGTTCCTTCTGGCACTTTGGACAAACGGGATTCTGAGTAACCCCTTGGACCTGTTTCCCTTTGCCCTGCTCACCCTTACCATCGTAGGGCCTCTTCATACCTCTCTGTTGTTGTTGCTGCGGTTGTCCTCTCGGTTGCCAGCCTTTATTCTGAGGCCGTGGGTGGATCTCACGAAAGAAGCCTCTAGCTGGCTCCCTTGGTTTAATAGAATCCCTTTCAACTGCCTCGATCTCAAGGGCTCTGGCCACAATCTCGTCGTAGGATACATTCCGTACCCCTAATATAGTAAGGCTCCTCCGAAACTCCTGACTAAGCCCTTGTAAAAATCTGCGCACTTTGTCCTCATTCACGCTGACCTGTCGTGGTGCAAATCGGGACAGGACTTCGAACCTCCTTACATATTAGGCAATAGAACCGACCTGCCGCAACTGCATAAACTCAACCATCTTCACCTCTCGTACTGTATCGCTGAAATACTTATCGTAAAATACTTCTCTGAACCGCTCCCAGCTCATAATAGTCACGTCCGTGGTAGCCTTGATGGAATCCCACCAAAATCGAGCATCCAAGGCTAGGTGGTAGGTCACCAACGTAACCTTCTCTCCGTCCTCAATACTAGCATAGGCCAGCATGTCCTCCATGGTTCGAACCCACTCCTCAGCTGAAGAGGGATCCGTAGACTGTCCGTTGAATATAGGAGGTTGGAGCTTTTGAAATCTTTCCATCCCTCGATTGCCCTGAGTCGCCGTCTCCCGGGCCCTAGCACCTTCACGGTCAATTAAGGTACCAAGTTGCTGGGATTGCCTCTCCATTTGTTGGGTCTGACGCTCCATATGTTGGGACTGTTGGGCAATAAAGTCTTTAAGAGTATCTATCGTATCGTCTCGGTCATCTCGATCGTTTCCTCGACACACCATAATTATATACTCCTATATAAAAGTTAAAACAAATATTCTAAGAAACTAGAAATCAATTAAAGCTATAAACATACTTACAGTTGATGAAGAATGTCCGCGTAGTGGCTGTGCAGTCGAGCAGTCTACAGAACCGATTTTAAAACCTGGGGGCTCTGATACCATAAGTTGTGACGATCCTTACACTATTCCCTTATTTTACCGTATTATATTTTTTTTTATACTTAAAACTTTAAATCTAATGTTTGTGCGGAAATAAAACTTCAAAAATCAAAATCGAAATCGAAATTCGAATTGAAATCGTTAAAACAAAACTTCAAAACAATTAAATTAAAACTTAAAATAATCAATTAATATAAAAAAAGTCAATCGCGAGGGCAAAAGGGAGATTTGCTCCCAGTTAACAGGGGCAATCGCAACAGGCGAACAATCGCCTGTTGCGAATCGCCACACTCCCTGGAGTTCCAGGGAGTGGCGATCCAAGAGGGGCGATTGATCCCCTCCTCAGGCAATCAATCGCCACCCTCTCTGCCTCCCACTCACTTTCGTTCCTTTTCCTTCCTTTTCTTTCTTTCTTTTCCCTTTCTTTCTTTTTCTCCTGCACCAACTACACAAATACAGCTTTTACATACACCCTAACCAACACAATAACATCAAATATAAACTCACTCATATCCTCATCCTTTTCACATTCACCGAATCACCCTAAATAACGACTCAAAACGTATTTAAAATGCGATCAATTTTCCTGAAAACGAACTGCGTGGATATGTTTGAAAACCGTACAAAATCCCCTATGAAAATTTAAAACAACCAAGCAGTTCCAGAATTTCAAAATAAAAGTCGTCATTTAGGCATCCTATACATATTCTATCCATTTTGTCCCAAAACACTTACATACGGTCTCCACGGGTCATTTATGCGTCGACTGCCCAGCACGCTGCCATTCAATCTATACGATCATCTGGTAGAGGGAACTCCTCCTCACCTGGATCTATGTCACCTACACCATAAAGACACCTATGAGACAAAAATCTCAGTAAGCTCTACGTAAATGTTAATGCATGATCATGTATGCTCAGTGCTATGAAAACCGTCCATGTCAATGCATATATCCGTACGTGTCAGTCTATGGTTATCGGAAACGCTCGACAGATGGATAGGGCACGTCCAGCGGTTAGACAGCCCACACCATCTGAAGGGAGGAAAACCCACTCACCACGAAACGCCAGGTCTGAATCTCATCCCCGATAACCCCATGTCATGGTTATTTACTGTGATACTTTACTTGCCTTTACATGCATGTTCTTTTCATGAAATCTGTGCGTAAATTCATTTTCATGACATTTTTTTAAAACCATGATGCATGAACAGTTCAATATAAACAATATAACATAACTGACGAGCATACCATTAAAACACGACAAATACCATTAAAACACAACAATCAACCTATAAAATAACCAAACCTAAACTACCCAACCTACGACATTTAAACAATCATGTCACCAAAACTCCTCGAGACGACTTCGACATACGGTGTAAGCCTATCGGCCAGAGTAAGTCACGAGAACTTACCTCGTGCACACTGCAATTCAAGCTCCGTCCACGAGCGTTGTTTACCTAAGAAATTTCACAATATCATTGTTAAAACGAGCTTAAACCGTTGAATGTCCAAATTTAACGAAACCTTGACTAAGGACATTCCTTAAAGCTCTAATTTGATTTAATAGTGCATTTTAGAGAACATTACACATTCTATATTCCAAAACCTCAATTAACGAGCATTTTCCACAAACTCGAAAATCCTAAAACTTTAACATTCTCACAAATCAATCTAACTTCGTCAAAAAATGTTCAATACGTCCTTTATATCATCAATCACAATAAACCTATTAATTTCGGACCCTAAATCATATTTTCAACGGAAACCCTAAACGAATCCTAATCGTCTTAAATCGCTAAAAACCGAAATCTAAAGTTCCAAAACCATAGAACCTTACCTAGAGCGTCGATTGGAAGAGAAAACATGAAAAATGGAGGATAAACGGAGGAAACACGGTGGTCGGTCGTGAGGAATCGCCGTGAGGGGAAGATGTCGCCGCGGGAGAGAGAGAAAAGGAAAATGCAGAAGGAATCGTGAAGTCTGGGAGAAGAGAGGAGAAATTATGTTTTTAATAAATTGGGCTTGGAAAATTACCATTTTTCCCTTCTATTGTTTTTATAATTGTTTCGTCCTTCATTTCGTTAATTGTCTAACGATTCGGTTTCTCCAAATCTCCTTATTTCGCCAATAATTCCAACTTATTACTAGGGTTCTATTAAAACTGTCGGTTTGCAATTCGGACCTCGTTTACTATTTTTACTAAAATGTCCATTATATTACGAGAAACGTAATTACTCGAAATATAGCGTTATTACTCCGAAAAATCCTGTAAATTTCTTAAATGTCCTACTACTCGTTAGGATCGTAATGACGCTTTCTTTTCATAAAATGGATTGATTTGACATATTTACCAAAAATGTCATTTACATTAAAATAATAATAATCCGTATAGCCGGATATTACACAAACAACGCTCGTGGACGGAGCTCGAGGTTCAGTGCGCACGAGGTAAGTTCTCGTGACTTACTCTGGCCGATTGGCCTACACCGTATTTCGATGTCGCGTCGAGGATCTTAGTGTATTGTCTGTTTAAATTGTATTGGTTGGGTAGTTAGGTTAGTTGCTTTATAGGTTATGTTTTATTCGCCTTGATGGTATGCATGATAGTTGTTTATTTTATGCTTATAAATGTTCATGCATCACGTATTTTGACTAAGCATGAAAATGAATTTCAGCACGATGTTTTCAGAAAATCGATGTGGCCCGAAAGGGTTCTATCGATCTATTGTGTGGACCGATTAAGGGTCTGACCAATACCGCATCTCATGTAATGTAATAAAATACATAATCCTTTATCTGGTCACGCGAGGTGGGGCTCAGGCACGGCTGTACATGTTGTAAGCGTGTACCCCCTCCTGTAGCTGGAAAGAGTAGTCCGACCGCTGGATGGGCTCTCTCCTGTTAGGGGGACCAGATCTCGGTGATATTCTGTCTGCCATGATCTGTACGTTATGCATGATTTCTAAACTCTATATGCACTGCACGCATCTGCATTTACGTAGAATTTACTGAGCCTTTAGCTCATAGTGTGTCTGTATGGTGTAGGTGACGTTGTAGGTGACATTGAGCCAGGTGAGGATGATGTTTCTCCTCCTTATGTATGATGCAATTGATGGAGAATGGCCTGTGGGAGTGTGCTGAGCAGTCGGTGCGTTATGACCCGTGGGGATGTGTGTAAGTATTTTGGGGGATTTGATGGTAATATAAAATGCAAAGTTGGGACATAATAGGATGCTTGGATCTGGTTAGATGTTAGGTTCATGTTTTGATGTTTTAAACGTTTTGAAAACCTGTTTTTATAAGCTGCTTAGAAATTTTAAACAAGAGGAATTGCATAGTTTTAAACATATCCACGCAGTTTGTTTTATGAAACTAGGCTATGTTTTAAACGTGTTTTGAGTCGTTATTTTTGAGTGAGTTTATGTTGATGATTATTGAAAGGTTTAGTGTTTTTGTATATATGGAAAGAGAATTGAGTATGCAGGGGAAAGGAGGAAAAAGAAAGAACAGAAGAGAAGAGGGAAAAGGGAGCGCAGGACCTGGCGATCGATCGCCAGGCAGGGGCGATCGATCGCCCCTCCCTCTGTTGCGCGATCGCCAAGAGTGGCGATCGCTGGGCAGGGAAGCGATCGTCGAAAGGCGATCGTTAGCTGGACACTATCTGTAAGAATCCCAGTAGGGTCGAAACCAAAACATGACTCTTTTCGACTTGTCCATATATCCTTACTATTTCTTTTACCGGAGTTATACCCTTTATTTTTTTTAAAACATAACTTGGCTCAAGACATCACTCGTGAATCATTAAACATTGCACAATAAATAAATACATTACGCGTCTGCCGACGAGCAGTGCAAGGTGCCTCAGCCGGTAGACAAATAAGCTGACATCGACCGGTGATGAATTACACTTCAGTTCCCGCATCACCCGGGCACTAGGCGACAAAATGTATATGTATATCTTCTACGCCAATCGCTAAACGACAAGCATTGAGCTCGCTTCAACCGATGGTATAAATCTACATCATCCGGTTACTAGACGATAAAACTTCACCTACATCATCCGATATTTGAAATACACTATATCACCCGGTCACTAGACGACAAAATTATGTTTACATCATCCGATAGACATGTGCATCTCACGTGACTACTTAGCATTGCCAGTAAGAGGCATAATCCGGTGGGAAACAATCGTCCCCATCCACCGATGACATCAGCCGAATGATGTCCCCATTCAACAGAGGCATCATCCGATAAGCATGTGCAACACACGTGACTCACTTACTTAATTGATAAGAGACATCATCCGGTGAACAACAAACATTCGCCATCCACCGGTGACGTCAGCCGGATGATTCACCCATCCAGCTTCTATCATTCAGCTCACACCGGTGACGTCAGCCGGATGATGTATTCATCCAACTTCTATCACACAGCAGTAAAACACAGAAAACTTCAAACAACTCATATCGACATAACGATAATCTTGTAACGACCCCAACCCCGTAGGGCTGTCACAGGACATGACTTTACATTGACATAACCTTGACCTAAGCCCTCGTATTTTCGCATAAAATTTTTCATTTTTACTTAACACTTTAAAAGAAAATGGACTTATACAATTGACCCACCTCTAACAACCTTTAGGGTCTAACCTTGACTTAAACATTTGAGCGTAAAACATTTCGATTTTTAAAACATTTAAAACTAGACTAAAACCATTAATAACTTAAACCAATTGACAATTAAAGTAAGATCAATTAAAACAAATCACTCATTCGTCGATCATCAAAACACGACACTAATATAACCTATACTTTCGGGAAGAACTCAAGAAAACGAACTGCATGGATCGCTCTAAAAATCGAGCGTATCCTTACCTGTTTTAAAATAACCAAACAGTTCAAAATAACCAAACAATCCAGTATATTCTCCAAAATAAAGACTTCACATTTTAAACATTCTACTACCACATCATACACTTCAAAACTCTACTCTCAGACATTTTTCTATCAAAACCAATCGATCCACATACGTAACATTTTCATACTTTCATTCATCACATCTCGATACACATACACAAAACTTCTAAATCATTCCTAAACAAAATAGACTCCTAACTCATACCAACCACGGACACATACTAACAACGGTCGGAATCGCCCTAAAAACATTGCCGGGTTGCCACCATGGTCGTACTCCTCCAACTGCGTCCATGATCCTAGCATGCTCACGAAATCTCACCGTACCTGTTCTTCTGCACCTACATCACAGAACTCAAACTATAAGCCTAATGCTTAGCAAGTAGTGACTCTATGAATTTAAAACATTTTGCTTAACATATGCAGTTTCTACTGTTTCGTTTATGTCTTATTCTTACACATTCGTTATCTTATTACTGGGTGCTTCTTTACGTGCTAGATCAAGGTGACACACCTCACGGTCCACCTCACGGGACGGCCAACCTCGACCTAGAAAAGTGACACACCTCATGGTCCACCTCTCGGGACGGCCACTCACGTAAAGCGGGGGAAAAGGAGGCACACCTCACGGTCCACCTCACGGGATGGCCAACCTCAACCCCACCTTCCATTCTTTCTTACGTACTTTATCGTTTCGTTCTCAACATTTCACATCCTACTGTATCATTTTGTAAAAGCATGGAAATTCGTTTTCGTTTCGTTTTCGTATCGTAAAACCATGATGCGTGCTCTACTATACATAAAAACATAAAACACACATGCATACTGTAACACCCCTAATACGGTACCCCATTTTCTCTGTATAAATTTTTCATTTTATTTTATACTTTTTACTTTTCTATGCCTTAAGTAAAACTTAATGCGGAATCTAAACTGAAGTTGAAATCAAAACTGAAATCTGAATTAAAACTAAACTTTAAAAGTATTTAAAACAAAACCTTTTATAAATAATTAAAAACTAAAACATTTAATAAAACTTAAAATAAAACAATCAAAAGGAGGGCAGAATCGGAATTCTGCCCTCGTGAATGGGGCAGCGCACGGTCGCTGCCCTATGCAGCGACCAGGCGCTGGTCGCTGCACGGTGTGCAGCGACTTCGCTGCACACAGCAGCGAATTCGCTCTCTGGAAATTTTTGAGATTTCCAGAGAGCAACCAACCTTTTTGACTCTAAAATTTTCCCCCATCCTTCGTGCTTCACAATTTCCTCAATTAGCTCTCTGGAATCCTGAATTCCAGAGAGCAAATTTCTGTTACTTCACGCCAAAGATCACCATAATTCACAACCTAAACTCAACCAATTAAAACATAATCTAAACTCAATCGACTCGTGTCAGACTTTGCGAAGTCCAACTGCGTGGATAGTCCTGAAAACTGGGCTTATCCGTAACCATAATAAAACCATTTAAAACATTTTCATAACGTAATTAAACTTTGACAGAACGTTTTAAATACATTTAACAAACATTTAAATGTTAAACATAACCTATCCACTACCAGACCAAGCATCCTAATATGTTCTATACATCCAACAGCCCCAAAATATCCCAAAAGACCCTCAAAACCTTTACATACGCCCCCCACGGGTCATTTAGCGCCTCGACTGCTCAGCGCACTCCCACGGCCATCATCCGTCAACCGCTCCTACATCAGGAGGAGGAATGTCATCCTCACCTGGCTCGATATCTCCTACAATATCACCTACACCATACAGACACATATGAGATATTGAAATCTCAGTAAGTTCAAGTAAATGCAACTACATGCTATGCTATGCGTGAGAGTTCAGAAATCATGCAGCATTTTCTTTACATTACATCATTGGTGTCACCGAGGTCTCAACCTCCTAACCAGAGAGAACCCATCCAGCGGGCGGACTGCTCTTCATCCAGCTAGAAGAGGGGGGTACACGCTTACAACACGTACAGCCGTGCCTGAGCCCCACCTCGCATGACCATAAATATGAGTGCATAAATAATGTGGTACTGTGACAAGCCCGTAATCGGCCTCCACAGTAGGTCATGCCCCTCTCCAGGCCACATTGCGAGTACATAATAGATGCGGTACTGTGACAAGCCCGTAATCGGCCTCCACAGTAGGTCCTGCCCCTCTCCAGGCCACATCGCCATTTTCTAAAACATCGTGCGGAAATTCATTTTCATGCTTTTCATTAAAACTCGTGATGCATGAACAGTTCATATCAGAATTTAAACATACAACAGAACGTGCATACCATCAAGACCGAATTAAACTAACCTATAAGCAATTAAACCTAACTACCCAACCAAAAGCAGATTAAGCAAACTGTCACACCACTAATACTGTACCCGTATTTCCCGTATAATTTTTCATTTTATACTTTTTACTTTTCTATGCTTTAAATAAAACTTAATGCGGAATCTAAACCTAAGTTGAAATCGGAATTAAAACTGAACTTTAAAAGCATTTAAAACAAAACCTTTAATAAATAATTAAAACTAAAACATTTAATAAAACTTTTATAAACAATAAAAGAAGGGAGGGCAGAATCGGAATTCTGCCCTCAAAATGCAGCAGCGACCGGGCGCTGCCAATTGCAGCGCACGGTCGCCGTGTGCGCTGCGTGAAGCAGCGCACGATCGCTGCAAATGCAGCGATCAGGCGCTGCATGCGCTGCACAATGCAGCGCACGATCGCTGCATTGTGCGGCGCCTGATCGCTGCACTGCAGCGATCATTTGCTGCAGCAGCGATCTCCCACGGCGCCCAGTCACCGAGCTCTCTTTCAGCGATCGCTGGCAGCGATCAGCGCACAGCGCCCGATCGCTGCAGCTCATCTCTTTTCTTTTCTTTTCCATACTTAGGCTCTCTGGAATCTCGAACTCCAGAGAGCAAATCCCTCAACATCCCCCTCTGGAATTCGATTCCAGAGAGCACTTTTCTCTTTCTTTTCTTAATCAATTTCTCACAATTATCACAAAGGTTTACAACTTACATCAACCGACTCGCGGCGGACTTTACGAAGTCCAACTGCGTGGATAGCTCTAAAAACCGAGCTATCCGTAACAACCTACAAACAACATTTCAAAACATTCTCATTTAACTTAAACATTTAAACCAAAGCGTTTTTACATACAATTACCAAAACGTTATCTAACCCCTATCCAGATCCAAACAACCTAAATATGTTCTATACAGTTCATCATCAATCCAAAATATCACAAAGAACCCCCAAAACCTTTACATACACCTACCACGGGTCAAAACGCGCCTCGACTGCTCAGCGCACTCCCACGGCCATCATCCATCAGCTGCTCCTACGTCAGGAGGAGGAATATCATCCTCACCTGGGTCAACGTAACCTAGAACGTCACCTACACCATACAGACACATATGAGATATGGAAATCTCAGTAAGCTACGTAAATGCAGATGCATGCGTGTCGTGCATATGAAGTTCAGAAAACATGCTCATCAGACATATCAGATCATTTCATACATATTGCCACCGAGATATCAGCCCTCTAAATGGAAAGGATACATCCCGCGGTCGGACTACCACTTTCGACCTAGAGGAGGGGGGTACATGCTCATAAACCCTACAGCCATGCCTGAGCCCCATCTCGCGTAACCAGATGATGTGGTATTGGTCAGACCCGGAAATAGTCCACCAATAGATCAAAGTCCCCCCGTACGGGCCACATAGATTTTTCTTTGAAAACATCGTGTAGAATTCGTTTTCATGTCATTTGAAATACGTGATGCATGAACAGATAATGAACAGAAAGTAAACAATCAACATATATACCATCAAGACCGAAATAGAATAACCTATAAACCATTTAAACCTAATTACCCAACCGAAAGCGATTTAAAGCAAACAAGTCCTCAGGAATCCTCGATACGACATCGAAGTATGGTGTAGACCGATTGGTCAAAGTAAGTCACGAAAACTTACCTCGCGTCCATTGCACTTCAATCTCCGTCCACGAGCGTCGTTCACCTAAGCAATTCACAACAATTATCGTTAAAATGCGTTTTAACCGATAACGTCCAAATTAACGAAATCTTAACTAAAGAAACTTCCTAAAGCTCTAATTCGATTCATTAAACTATTTCATTGAACAATCTACGCTCGGCACCACAAAATTCCAAGTTACGAGCCTTTCCCTAAAATCCCTAAATTCTCCAATTTTAACATTTCTCACAAATCACTCGAACTTCGTCCAATAACGTTCAATACGTCCTTTCTATCATTAATCACGGTCAACCTATTAATTTCGGACCCTAATTTGGGTTCGGTAAAAACCGACCCGAAACTTCGAACGCGCGTAACTTTCGCGTCGGTTATCGGAATCAAACGATTCCAGCGGCCACGCGCTCCTCTAATAACCTATTTTAACCTGCCAAAAGGAATTCTAAAACCAACGATCGTAACTAGGTCAATTTTTACAAAACCCGAATCTGCCCTTTCCCGGAATTTTCCCCCTTTTCGATTTTTCATCAATTCACGCTCATTTTCTCACCAATCAATCCCTCTTATTCCTAATTAACATAAACTAACCAAAATTTAGATGTTATTCACCGAAAACCCGAAATCCCCAATTCGGGATTCCCTGTTTTCGACCCAAATTGGGCACACCAACGCTCGGCAACCATCGCCGGTGTTAAGCCGACCATTCGACGCCAAGAACGGCCACGAAGGGCCGGCGATCGGAGCTCAACAGAGCTCGACGTTCGCGGCCAGAAATCGAGCAAGAACAGGGGAGAACTCACCATTTTCGATCGGGTTTTTGCGCGGAAAGGCCGAACCGCACTCTGGCTTCAGCTCGCCGGAGTCTGCTCGTCGTCGGAGCCGCGTCGTCGTTGGAGGGATGCCGCTCGCCGTTCGCGTTCGTCGTTCGTCGTTCGTCGCGGGTGCTCGGGCTCGAATCAACAACGAAAAACAACGTTTTTCGTTGTTTTTGTTTTGATTATTATTATTAATAATAATAATAATAATAATAATAATAATAATAATAATTATAATTAAAACTATTTCTTAACAAAACATTAATTTTGCCCTCTCGTGTTTTCGACCATTCGAATTTTCTTATTTCGCCAATAATTCCAAATTATTATCTGGGTTCTATTAAAACTGTTCGTTCGCAAATCGGACCCCGTTTACTATTTTTACTAAAACGTCATTCGTTTTACGAGAAACGTAATTACTCGGAATATAGCGTTATTATTCCGAAAATTCTCCAAAATTCCTTAAAATTCCAATTAATCGTTAGGATCGTTATATATAATATATTAAATCCAAAATCCGATTAAGCCGGATATTACACAAACAACTCTTCAGGAATCCTCGATACGACATCGAAGTATGGTGTAGACCGATTGGTCAAAGTAAGTCACGAGAACTTACCTTGAGCGCGCAGAATCACTAGCTTCGTCCACGGGAGTCGTGTATCTGAAGAATAACACGATATTCACCGTTAAAATTGATTTGAATTAATAACGTCCAATTTACTAAAACTTCAACTAGAGAATTTCTCCTAAATTCTTTATTTAGCCGACTTTCCGTTTGCGAACTGACTTAATTTGACATATTTACCAAAAATGCCACATATAATATAATATATTAATATAATATATTAAATCCAAAATCCGATTAAGCCGGATATTACACAAACAACTCTTCAGGAATCCTCGATACGACATCGAAGTATGGTGTAGACCGATTGGTCAAAGTAAGTCACGAGAACTTACCTTGAGCGCGCAGAATCACTAGCTTCGTCCACGGGAGTCGTGTATCTGAAGAATAACACGATATTCACCGTTAAATTGATTTGAATAATAAGTCAATTTATAACGTCCAATTACTAAACTTCACTAGAGAATTTCTCCTAATTCTTTATTTAGCCAATCGAAGCGTTTATAACGTTAATTAACGTTCGATAATTCGAGATTCCAATTAACGAGTTTTTCTCAAAACTCGGAAAATTAACCAATTTTTAACTTTTTTTTTTGCAAATTGACTTTTCTTCGTTCAATAACGTTAAATACGTTCAATACATACTTAATCAAGGCTAACCTATTAATTACGAACCCTAATTCACGTTTTTAACGAATTCCGAACGAAACCCTAGTTTGCTAAAACACCGTAAAACTCGGAATAAAAGCCCCAAGGTTGTAGGTACATACCGAGAGTAGCGAGAGAGGAGAAGAAATGACGAAGATCGGAGGAAGAACGGAGGAAAACGGAGGACGGGATCGATGGAAATCGCCGGCGGCCGTGAGGGTTGGAGCTCTCTGTCGATTTGTTTCCAGAGAAGAGAAAGAGAGAAGTGAGGGAAAAGAGAGAATTTGTGATGTTTTATAAAATTATTTTGCAAATTACCATTTTGCCCTTCTTGAGTTTTTCTTCTTTCGTTTCGTTAATTGGCTAACGATCCAACTTTTCCAAATTTCCATATTTTGCCAATAACTCCTATTTATCGCTCGGGATTTATTAAAACTGTCCGTTTGCAATTCGGACCTCGTTTACTATTTTTAATAAACAGCCTTTACGTTACGAAAAACGTAATTACTCGGAATATAGCGTTTAAACTCCGAAAATTCTCCAAAATTCCTTAAAATACTTATTATTCGTTAGGATCGTAATGGCGTTTTCTTTTTGTGAAACAGACCTTATTTGACATAATTACAAAAATGTCAATAACAATATAATAATAATATAATAAAAGGTCCGTACAAACCGGATATTACATTCTCCCCTCCTTATTCAGAATTTTGTCCACAAAATTAAACTATCCAAACAGATCAGGATACCTAGTCATCATATCCTGTTGTCGTTCCCACGTAGCCTCTTCCACCTCGTGGTTCCGCCATAGGACTTTGACTAGCGGAATCTCTTTGTTGCGTAGAACCTTGATGGAATGCTCCAAAATACGTACTGGCCTCACCTCATAGCTCAAGGTAGGCTGCACCTCGATCTCTGTAGTCTCTACGATATGCGACGGATCGCGCAAGCACTTCCGAAGCATAGATATATGAAATACGTCGTGGATACCCTCCATAGAAGCCGGAAGCTGCAATCTGTACGCCAACTTCCCGATCCTTTTCAGAATAGGAAAGGGCCCCACATATCGAGGGTTTAGCTTACCCCTCCTTCCAAATCTCGCAACGCCTTTGAACGGCGAGACCTTAAGATAGACCTCATCGCCTTCTTCAAACTCTAGCTCTCGCCGTCTCGTGTCAGCATAGCTCTTCTGTCTGCTCTGAGCTACCTCAATGCGCTGTCGGATAACGGCAATCTTCTCTGCCGTCTGCTGCAGAATCTCAGGTCCAACGACGCTGGCCTCGCCAACCTCGTCCCAATACAGTGGAGATCTGCACTTTCGACCATATAAGGCTTCATACGGAGCCATACCGATAGTAGCCTGGAAGCTGTTGTTGTACGAGAACTCGATCAGTGGCAAATACCTGCTCCACGATCCCTGAAACTCAAGCACACACGCTCTGAGCATATCCTCCAAAATCTGATTCGTCCTCTCTGTCTGACCATCAGTCTGAGGATGAAACGCTGTGCTGAAGTTAAGCTGAGTCCCCATGGCTTTATGCAGGCTCTTCCAGAACTTAGAAGTAAACCTCGGATCTCTGTCGGAGATAATAGAAACTGGTACGCCATGTAATCTGACAATCTCCTGTACATAGAGCTCTACGAGCTGGTCCATAGAAGACGCCATCTTCACAGGCAAAAAGTGAGCCGACTTTGTCAATCGGTCCACAATAACCCAAATGCCATCATGGCCTCGCGTAGTCCTTGGAAGCCCCACAATGAAATCCATGGAGATCTGCTCCCACTTCCACTCCGGAATCGGCAGTGGTAATAGTGTTCCAGCGGGTCTCTGGTGCTCAGCCTTTACCTGCTGACATACTAGGCAGGTCTCAACGTACTTGGCAACCTCCCTCTTCATGTTCGGCCACCAGAAATGCTGTTTCAAATCCCGGTACATCTTGGTACTCCCCGGGTGCACAGAATATGCCGAAGAATGTGCCTCGGCCAATATGTCCTTCCTCAGACCCTCGTCGCTAGGCACGTACCACCTATGCCTGAACTTCAGAATACCATCCTCTGATAGATGAAAATCCGACGAGTCTCCCAATGTGATGCTGGATCGAAGCTCCATACACTCTGAATCACTCTGCTGAGCCTCACGTATACGATCCAGAATAGTCGGCCGGAGAGAAATACTAGTGAGCATACTGGACAACTCTGCCACTATCTCCACGTCAAATCTCTCAATCTCAGACCGCAGCGTAACTGACATCGCTGCTAATGAAGGCTGACTCGCAGAGGGCACTCTACTCAAGGCATCAGCAACCTTGTTCGCCTTTCCTAGATGGTACTTGATATCAAAATCGTAATCTTTTACAAACTCGAGCCATCGCCTCTGTCGCATGTTCAGCTCCTTCTGCGTAAATAAGTACTTCAAACTCTTGTGGTCGGAGAATACCTCGCACTGCTGCCCGTATAAATAGTGTCTCCATATCTTCAGTGCGAAGACCACAGCTGTCAACTCAAGGTCGTGCGTAGGGTAATTCTGCTCATACGGTTTCAGCTGCCGCGAAGCATAAGAAATGACTCTACCCTCCTGCATCAATACACAACCCAGTCCCACTCCAGATGCATCGCAGTAAATACTGAATCTGACACCTTCGACAGGTAGCGCCAGTACTGGGGCAGTGGTCAATCTCTGCTTTAACTCCATAAAGCTGTCATCACAAGCAGACGACCATACAAACCTCTCGTTCTTCCGAGTCAATCGTGTAAGAGGAAGTGCGATCTTCGAGAATCCCTCTATAAACTTCCGATAATAACCGGCCAATCCGAGAAATCCACGCACCTCACGTACGTTCTTCGGTTGTGGCCAATCTCTGACCACCTGAATCTTGCTCGGATCCACAGAAACTCCGTCCTGTGATATAATATGGCCCAGAAAGCTCACTCTGTCAAGCCAGAATTCGCACTTAGAAAACTTCGGATATAGATGATGCTGACATAACGTGCTCAGAACTATCCTCAGATGGTCCTCGTGCTCTTCCTTTGTCTTAGAGTAAACCAAGATGTCGTCGATAAACACCACAACGAACTTATCCAGATACTCTCTAAAGACACGGTTCATCAGATCCATAAACGCTGCAGGAGCATTAGTGAGTCCAAAAGACATAACAAGGAACTCATAATGCCCATACCTCGTTCGGAACGCCGTCTTCGGTATATCATCCATCCGGACCTTCAGCTGATTGTAACCCGAGCGTAGATCAATCCTGGAAAATACTCGGGCACCCTGCAGCTGATCAAATAAGTCGTCAATCCGGGGCAGTGGGTATTTATTCTTCACGGTAAGTTTATTCAGCTCTCTGTAGTCAATGCACATCCTGAGGGTCCCGTCTTTCTTCTTGACGAATAGAACGGGCGCACCCCAGGGTGAAACACTGGGTCGAATAAATCCCTTCTCTAATAGATCATCCAGCTGAGTCCTCAGCTCTCTCAACTCTGCTGGTGCCAATCGATACGGATTTTTAAATCTCGGCGCGGAGTTTGGATAGACATCAATAGTGAATTCGATCTCCCGGTCTGGTGGTAAACCGGGAAGATCATCAAGGAATATGCCAGAGAACTCTCTAACAACAGGAATGTCGCTCGGCTTCAGCCCGCTGAGCAACTGAACATCAAAAACTGAGGCCAAATAAATAGAGCACGCACCTTTGAACTGCTCGTTGACCTCCATAGCATAAGAAATAGGCGAGCTACTAAATCTGCTCATCGCCTGATATGAAAACTCGGCTCTGTCCGGGGGTCGGAAGGTAACAATCCCGGAGCGACAGTCGATGGTGGCGAAATACTGCGATAGCCAATCCATCCCTAAGATAAGGTCATAATGCTCGATGCCCATAACAATAAGGCGAGCATAGAGAGTACGATCCCCAATCGAGATAATATTCCCCTGGACAACACGACCTGACTGCATACGCTCCCCCGAAGGTAGCATCACGCTATATTCGCACTCTGCTAACTCAGGCGAAAGCCTCAATCTAGACACACAAGTGGTGGAGACAAAAGAATGCGTAGCCCCCGTGTCTAATAAAGAATATACAGGAACGCCAGTAACCAACACAGTACCTGCTATCACCGCAGGCCGAGCCTCATCATCAACATCTCCAGGCTCAATAAACGCAAAGACCCGCGGCATCCTCCTCTGATCTCCACCCGACTGATCTCGGGACTGCAATGGGCACTCTCTAATAAAATGGCCTGCATCTCCACATCGGTAGCATACACCCATGCCAAATCTACACTGGCCAGTGTGCTCCTTCTGGCATCTAGGGCAAACAGGCATCTGAGGAGCACCCTGAACTTGCTTCCCCTTACCCCTATCATTACCTCCCTCGAGAGGTCTCTTCACACCCCGCTGCTGTGGCTTGGGCGGTGCTCTGGGCTGCAACCCTCGGCTCTGCGTCTGAGGTCGAATCTCGCGAAAGAAGCCCTTAGCTGGCTCCCTCGGTCTAATGCAAGTGGCTCTGGCAGCCTCAATATCCAGAGCTCTGGCTGTAATATCAGAATATGGCGCATCAATAATACCTGAGACTACCACGTGCATCCGTATCTCCGGATTAAGTCCCTCCATAAAGTGGTGCACCTTCTCCTCATTATCGCTGACAATGCGAGGCGCGAATCGTGATAAAGCCTCAAATCTCCGAATATAATCTGCAACTGAACCAGTCTGCTTCAGCTGCATAAACTCGTTCCTCTTAGCCACCCTCACCGTGCGGCTGAAATACTTGTCGTAGAATAAAAACTTGAATCGATCCCAAGTCATAACTGATACGTCTGTGGTGGACTTGATCGAGTCCCACCAGAAACGAGCGTCCAAAGCTAAGTGAAACGTAGCATAAGCGACCCTGCTCCCGTTGGCAACCTCGGCGTAATTTAACATGTCCTCCATAACCCTGATCCATTCCTCGGCACGCGTCGGATCCGATGACTGGCCCTCGAATACTGGAGGCCGAAGGCTTTGAAACCTCTGCATACCCTGATTACTAGGGACTACCAACTCCTGAGTCCTCTGATTCTCTCGCTGGTTCTCCCGATTCACTAAGTCCGAAATTTGTTGCGCTTGCCGGTCCATATGCTGGGAACTGGCGGTCTATCAAGTCTGTAAGACGATCCATCGCGTCGTCTCTAGGATCCCTTCCTCGAGTCATAGTGTATAAAACTCCTATAAAATTTAAACAAATAATCTCTAAGAAATAAAATCAAACAAAGCTATAAACAGACTTACAGTTGATGAAGGATGCCCGCGTAGTGGCTGTGCAGTCGAGCAGTCTACAGAATCGATTTTAAAACCCGGGGGCTTTGATACCATAACTGTAACACCCCTAATACGGTACCCCATTTTCTCTGTATAAATTTTTCATTTTATTTTATACTTTTTACTTTTCTATGCCTTAAGTAAAACTTAATGCGGAATCTAAACTGAAGTTGAAATCAAAACTGAAATCTGAATTAAAACTAAACTTTAAAAGTATTTAAAACAAAACCTTTTATAAATAATTAAAAACTAAAACATTTAATAAAACTTAAAATAAAACAATCAAAAGGAGGGCAGAATCGGAATTCTGCCCTCGTGAATGGGGCAGCGCACGGTCGCTGCCCTATGCAGCGACCAGGCGCTGGTCGCTGCATTGTGTGCAGCGACCAGTCGCTGCACGGTGTGCAGCAACTTCGCTGCACACAGCAGCGAATTCGCTCTCTGGAAATTTTTGAGATTTCCAGAGAGCAACCAACCTTTTTGACTCTAACATTTTCCCCCATCCTTCGTGCTTCACAATTTCCTCAATTAGCTCTCTGGAATCCTGAATTCCAGAGAGCAAATTTCTGTTACTTCACGCCAAAGATCACCATAATTCACAACCTAAACTCAACCAATTAAAACATAATCTAAACTCAATCGACTCGTGTCAGACTTTGCGAAGTCCAACTGCGTGGATAGTCCTGAAAACTGGGCTTATCCGTAACCATAATAAAACCATTTAAAACATTTTCATAACGTAATTAAACTTTGACAGAACGTTTTAAATACATTTAACAAACATTTAAATGTTAAACATAACCTATCCACTACCAGACCAAGCATCCTAATATGTTCTATACATCCAACAGCCCCAAAATATCCCAAAAGACCCTCAAAACCTTTACATACGCCCCCCACGGGTCATTTAGCGCCTCGACTGCTCAGCGCACTCCCACGGCCATCATCCGTCAACCGCTCCTACATCAGGAGGAGGAATGTCATCCTCACCTGGCTCGATATCTCCTACAATATCACCTACACCATACAGACACATATGAGATATTGAAATCTCAGTAAGTTCAAGTAAATGCAACTACATGCTATGCTATGCGTGAGAGTTCAGAAATCATGCAGCATTTTCTTTACATTACATCATTGGTGTCACCGAGGTCTCAACCTCCTAACCAGAGAGAACCCATCCAGCGGGCGGACTGCTCTTCATCCAGCTAGAAGAGGGGGGTACACGCTTACAACACGTACAGCCGTGCCTGAGCCCCACCTCGCATGACCATAAATATGAGTGCATAAATAATGTGGTACTGTGACAAGCCCGTAATCGGCCTCCACAGTAGGTCATGCCCCTCTCTAGGCCACATTGCGAGTACATAATAGATGCGGTACTGTGACAAGCCCGTAATCGGCCTCCACAGTAGGTCCTGCCCCTCTCCAGGCCACATCGCCATTTTCTAAAACATCGTGCGGAAATTCATTTTCATGCTTTTCATTAAAACTCGTGATGCATGAACAGTTCATATCAGAATTTAAACATACAACAGATTGTGCATACCATCAAGACCGAATTAAACTAACCTATAAGAAATTAAACCTAACTACCCAACCAAAAGCAGATTAAGCAAACAACTCTTCAGGAATCCTCGATACGACATCGAAGTATGGTGTAGACCGATTGGTCAAAGTAAGTCACGAGAACTTACCTTGAGCGCGCAGAATCACTAGCTTCGTCCACGGGAGTCGTGTATCTGAAGAATAACACGATATTCACCGTTAAAATTGATTTGAATTAATAACGTCCAATTTACTAAAACTTCAACTAGAGAATTTCTCCTAAATTCTTTATTTAGCCAATCGAAGCGTTTATAACGTTAATTAACGTTCGATAATTCGAGATTCCAATTAACGAGTTTTTCTCAAAAACTCGGAAAATTAACCAATTTTTAACTTTTTTTTTGCAAATTGACTTTTCTTCGTTCAATAACGTTAAATACGTTCAATACATACTTAATCAAGGCTAACCTATTAATTACGAACCCTAATTCACGTTTTTAACGAATTCCGAACGAAACCCTAGTTTGCTAAAACACCGTAAAACTCGGAATAAAAGCCCCAAGGTTGTAGGTACATACCGTGAGTAGCGAGAGGAGAAGAAATGACGAAGATCGGAGGAAGAACGGAGGAAAACGGAGGACGGGATCGATGGAAATCGCCGGCGGCCGTGAGGGTTGGAGCTCTCTGTCGATTTGTTTCCAGAGAAGAGAAAGAGAGAAGTGAGGGAAAAGAGAGAATTTGTGATGTTTTATAAAATTATTTTGCAAATTACCATTTTGCCCTTCTTGAGTTTTTCTTCTTTCGTTTCGTTAATTGGCTAACGATCCAACTTTTCCAAATTTCCATATTTTGCCAATAACTCCTATTTATCGCTCGGGATTTATTAAAACTGTCCGTTTGCAATTCGGACCTCGTTTACTATTTTTAATAAACATCCTTTACGTTACGAAAAACGTAATTACTCGGAATATAGCGTTTAAACTCCGAAAATTCTCCAAAATTCCTTAAAATACTTATTATTCGTTAGGATCGTAATGGCGTTTTCTTTTCGTGAAACGGACCTTATTTGACATAATTACAAAAATGCCAATAACAATATAATAATAATATAATAAAAGGTCCGTACAAACCGGATATTACACATACAAACCTACCAAACTGTGATGTAGGCCCGAAGACAAATGCACTTACGTACACTACTTACCTGGCGTCCTGAGCAATTTGTCTCTATCTGAAACCTTAACCGTGGAACCTGAAAAACCTAAATATCAAAATTTTGCATTAGAACTCGCTCGGCATAACTAAACTCTCATTTTCGTGAAAACATCTAGCCTAATCCAACTAAAATCTAACTAAATGGGCCACTGTTTTGGGTTCGGTAAAAACCGACCCGAAACTCAAACGTGCATAACTTTTGCGTCGGCGATCGGAATCGAACGATTCCAGCGGCCACGTACTCCTCTAATAACCTATTTTAATCTGCCAAAAAGAATTTCAAAACAAACGACCGTAGCTAGGTCAAATCAGGCAAAACCCGATTCTGCCCTTTCCTGAAATTTTCCCCCTTTTCGATTTTTCATCAATTCACACTCATTTCATCACCAATCGATCCTCCTAACATCCAATTAACATAATCTAATAAGAAAACCTGGAATTCCACACGAAAACCCGAGCTCAAAAAACCTAGCCCTCGGTTTTTCCCCAAATCCGAGCTCACCATTGCTCGGCAATCCATGCCAGCACCGAGCTCGGTAATTCGTCGCAGAAAGCAACCACAAACGGCCGGTGATCGGAGCCCTAGCAGCTCAGCGATCCACGGCCACGAATCAAGCAAGAAACAGGGGAAGACTCACCGGTTTTCGATCGGGTTTGGCGCGGAAAAGTCGAACCGAGCTCTGGCCTCAGCTCGCCAGAGTTTGCTCGTCAGAACGGTGGCCGGAATCGCGTGGTCGTCGGAGGAGACTCGGCGCTCGCGCTCCCTGTCGTCGGGCTCGCTTTGGCGTCGGGGGAGGAATGGCTTCATCGTGAAGCCATTCAATTTTTATAAAAATTGTTTTTATAAAAATTATATAATTTTTACTTATTAATTTACTTAAATACCCTTAACTCAATTCTATGCTTAATTCTTTAATTAGTCTATCAATTCGGTTTTTCTGCAATTTCCTTATTTCTCCAAATATTCCAATTTAATCTTAGAGTTCTAACAAAACTCACCATTCACAAAACGGACTTATTTTGCTATTTTTACGAATTAACATACTAAAAGGGTAAAACGGGAACTCTAGCATTACTCTTTCGATTTGGATTCATAGAATTCCACTTATTCCTCTAAAAATTCTCATAATTTCCTAGGGCTCTAAGGAAACATCTCGCTCAAGCAAATACTTTAATTTTCTATTTACGAAAATAACGTAAGAAATTAGAAAATCCTAAGATCCGAAAACCCGGGCGTTACAAATCTGACCTTCACAGATCTCATACTCGTAGACATAAACATAGGCAGACATGAAACATGGACTCATCTAGGATACATGAAGCAGAAGACTTAATTAAAACGGATCATTCTATATCCTTATAATCATCCCCAAATTTTGGTAACCAAACTAGACGATCACAGAATCCAATATTCTAAAGAAAGTCTCATTCTACTTACACATCAGTTCATCATAAATCTTACTGACACTTTATGAGCATAACTACGAGTCATATTCGCCTGTCAGCCACAGACTTCCACCCTGAGCACCATCCTCCAAACAGCCTTAGACATCATCACTGAATTTGGAATCCTCACCTACTAAATCTTCACCTACATCATAAGGTTTAAACTATAAGCCTAATGCTTAGTAAGGAATGCAATACTAACAATTATGCATGAACGCTCATTTTAAAAAACAAATGTTCATGAATCTTTTCTTGTTCATATTTATACTCAAAGTCTTCATTCTTGTTCATCGTTCGTATTCATCGTTCGTAATCATCGTTCATGCTCGTCATTCATATTCATCATTCATATTCATCAGTCATATTCTTCGTTCATGTTGTGTGGATTAAGAGAGGATTTGTGCCGGTAAAGGGGGTTGACAGTGAGAGTGTACATAGTCCCTTGCGGGTCGTAAGCATGGTCTTTCCTTTTGGACAGTGACATACGCCAAACCGCCCCCAACCCTCGCTTAATTCACGTTGCATAAGTTTTATATCCTTATCTTGTTCATGAGAAAAAAACATGCTCTTAAAACATTTTCATATGCATAAAACATTCATGATGCATGAACATGAGAACTCTTAACTCATCAAGCTACAGAGTAGTGCATTCATCCGATGTGAAATCATACCATTAAGTCAAACATTAACATAAGTAACAGACAGTAGCTTAAATAACTTCTAATCATCGTATCAGTTTCTACCTAGCATCCTTGTGATGTAGGGCCCTAATGGCCGGGAATCCTACACATGCACTTACCTAGTTTCCTTAGCAACTTGAACTCCTTTTCTTCAGACTTCTTCACCTAAAACATTTACATTGCAATAGTTAAAATGAAAATTCTAATAGTCCTAATCAAAAGTCATTCTAGAATCTAATAACTAAAGTCATTCCCGAATCCCTTAATCTAGTTCTCTGCGTGCAGTCTGAAATCCAAAACCAAAACAACTAGGTTCAACTATCGATTAATCAGGGTCGGTTATATTAAATGTCCAGAATCGATTCGAAAATGCTATTACCAAACACCGATTATAAATGTTCCTATTATTCGGCCATTGAAGAATCTTGAAACATTGGGTTCTAGTTGAAAACAGAGTTCCAAATAACTACACGGCAACTACATTGACTAAATCTTACCTCGAACGTAGGTTATTGGAGTGGAGGTTGGAGGAATTGATTGTCAAAGAGAGAGTCACTGGCGGAGAGGGAGACAGCTTGGGAAAATGAGAGAATGCAGAAGGGAATGTCGACTACAGTGAGGTTTAAAAGTTTCCATTTCCTATTTATACTTAACCCAACCATTCTTAATTACAAATCCTGCCACCCAACCTAATTTATGACACATGCACATTAATTAAGCCTTGACATAAAATTCCAAACCGAAAAGATCAAAATAAACATGGCCATTAAAACAGTTAAGAAAGTCACCTGGTCAAACTCGCCGGGTGTTACACGATCGCCGAAGGGCGATCATTCGCCATGCAACGATCGCCCCTGCAAAAGGGGTCGCCTGTTCCCTTTTTGCCCCTGGTTTCGTTGGCCGATTGTGTTTTATTAAGTTTTATTGTTTTAAATAAATGTTTTAATTGTGATTTCTTTAATTGTTTTACAATTTTATTAAATGGTTTTCAAAATAGATTCAAACGTATTACAATTTGGTTTCGGATTGTTATTTCCGCTCGAACGCTAGGTTTAAAGTTTCAAGTATAAAACAAATATGTACGGGAAATTGGGTACAGTACTAGGGTTGCTACATGGCAACTAGAAGAAGGTGGCCAAAACGTTTCCCAAAGGTTGCATTTTCTTTCCTTGGAAAGAAGAGCAAGCCGAGAGTCTCAAAATATTGCTCATCGGCCAACCTCGAGTTTTCTTTGATAACTTCACTTCGACAACTTATTTTGTTCTAAAAATTTAAACTATTTTATTGCACTCTTAATTTAAGCTGCCATTAAAATTTCAAGTGTTTTGGAATTCATTTGCCTATAGAACTTTTGGCCTATTTTAAGGTAATCTTGACTTGGCCGAGCACCGAGGGTTCTAACTTGTTTTGTGGGTGGAAACACTCCTTTTTGTAGGCCTTGGCGTCTCATGTGGTATCAGAGCTAAGGCAGCTTCTATTGTGTTCTAGTAATCATATTGGTTTGCCTTTTCATTTATGTTTACATAGCTGCAACTTCATACTCATTTTGGCTTTTCATTCACTGCATTTTATGCCTTGAAGCGATCTGTTTAGTGTTGCTGTTCTTGCATATGTGTTGAGTGATATCTTTCAAGCACATATTTGTTAACTTGTTAAGATCTGAACCTGAAAGTTTGACATCTAAATCTTGCTTTAAACTTGCTGTTTTTAGTGCTTAAAGTGCTTAACTTTCTGTTTTGCATAAAAATCGAGAAGCATGAAATGAACCTGAAAATTTACTAAGTATTAGTGCTGTTTTTATTTCACCATTCTATTTGCTATTATCTTATGAAATTGTAGGACTAAAAATGTTATTTTTTGCATCAAAGCTTGGTCATTAATCTGCTCAAAATCCGAAACTAAAATTGCATGAAAATTGTTTGGGTGATACTTTGACTTGGCTGAGGGTTTGCCTTATATTTTGTGTTCTACTTGCTATTTTTCATTGATGCAGCATGCATACTCTACCATCTAGACTTAGGATAAAGTACTAGTAATCTGAAAGCATATGATTGTTGTTGCTTAAAGTGGAGTGGAATTTGAACATTTGCTGATTTTGGTGAAACTGAAAAGTAAAAAGCTTAAAACTTAAAAACAACTACCACTTTTTGATTGTTTGTGTTTGCTATCATATGTTTGTATAATTTCGAAAGTTTAAGGCTTCAAACTTGTCTTTTAATTCATTAACTTGCTGTTATATTAGCTTTTTTTAGTTATTAAAAAAAAACAACAAGAAACATTACCTAAAATTTAAAGGTTAAAATCGAGAAGAATTCTATGACTTAGGATTAAGAAAACAAAATCTATCTTAAGACCCTAAAGGTTGGAAGCACATATCCTAAGAATATTTTTTCAAATTAAGGATAAAATGATGATAAGGAGTGAGATAATCCATGAACAAAATAAATATTTAAACCAAGAATCGATTGGGGGCAAGGAAATTCCCCAAACCGAGATTCACACCCATCAAGAGGGAGAGTCTAGCATGCAAGGGTAAATCAATGGTGTATGTGGAGTGATTAGCACCTTAAGCAAACAACTCAATGACATGAATCTCAAGTTTGAACATGCTATGAAAAAACTTAATCATAACAACCATATAGACTCATCACAAGAGACCACACCTAGGAGGAGGAATGAAAACCCTAGAAGAAGAGATAGAAGTATACAGCCCTTGGATAAAGAAGTGGCCGAGAACCCTAGGAGAAGGTACCACAACTATGAGTACAATGAAGAGGATGAGTGGATTTTAGATGAAGAATAACATTTCCGTCCACCTAACTGATGGAACGATAAGGAATTTAGACGCGACCAACGGAGAGATCATTATGAGGACCTTCAGAATGTCAAATTACATGTTCCCCCATTCAATGGAACGTGTTATGGGGTCACATTTTTAGATTTGATAGAGAAGGTCGAGAAAGTGTTCAATTGTTATGACTACTCCAACAAGGTTAAGATCCGACTGGTTTCTGTCAAGCTAACAAGCTACGCTTCACTCTGGTGGACCAACCTAAAGTCTCAAAAGGCCTGGATTGGATATAAACCAATCACCACTTGGAGAATGATGAAGTCTATCATGACAAAGAGGTTCGTACCTAGCCACTTCAAACAAGAGTTGATCATGCAAATACACGGCCTCAAACAAGGAAGTTAGTCAGTTGAAGAGTATCTCACAAAATTTGAGACACTCAAAATTTGTGGAGAAATGGAAGAGCTGGAGGAGCAAGTCATAGCTAGGTTTATCCATGGTTTGAACTAAGTCGTTCCAGACGCTATGGAATTACATCCACTAGAATCCATGGATATGGTTGTCCAAATGACTATGAAAGTGGAGCGACAACTCAAGAGGAAAAGGAAAGCCAACCTTACCTTTAAGATCAACCAAATTTCCAAATATACTTGTAAACCACCAGAAACCAGCACACCCACTACCAAGGCTAACTGGAAGAAGCTTTACACCCCAGACTGGCCTCCCAAGGATGCAATTACCAAAACCACTGGAGAAGGTAGCAACAAGGTCAGGACAAGTAGCCTGAAGTTACAACTGTCTAGGAACCGGTCATTTTATGGCTCAGTGGCCAAACAGACGTACCGTGGTATTAAAAGAATCAAGTGGTGAACTAATCAGTGAGGAAAATGATGAAGAAGAGGAGGAAGTCGTAGTGGAGAGCAAATCAGATGATGAAGTTGTTCAAACTCCGGAAGGACCTTTACTGATGATCAGGTGATGAGTCCTCATAACCAAAAACACAGGAGAAGACTGTCAACGGGAGAACATATTCCACAGTCGTTGCCTAGTCAAAGACAAGTTATGTTTTGTGATCATTGACGGAGGAAGATGTGCTAATGTTGTTTCAAAAGAAATGGTTACCAAGTTAAGACTGGAGACAAGTGCGCATCCCCATCCTTACAAGCTGAGATTGTTAGACGATAGGGATGACGTCAAGGTAACCAAATAAGTGACGATCGAGTTCGCGATGAGCAAGTATAAGGACTCAGTGCTATGCGATGTTGTGCCAATGAGTGTGAGACATTTACTCTTAGGCCGACCTTGTCAATTTGATCATAAAGTGACTCACGATGGTTATAGAAACTACTACCCTTTGAAGTTCGGTGGTAAAACGTTCAAATTAACACCATTGACTCCCGAACAAATAGCTAAAGATGATGAAGTTAGAAAGGGAGAGAAAGACAACGCAAATCTCTTCATGACCAAGAAAGAGTTAGAAGCTTTTGTGCTTAGAGGAGAACCTTTGATTATGGTATTGTTCCGAGATAGGATTTTTGAACTAGGAGTTATACCCATACCAGTACAAAACTTACTCAAGCAGTTCCAAGATGTTTTTCCTGAAGAGTTACCACAAGGATTGCTGCCATTGCGAGGGATAGAGCATCAAATACATCTACAACGTGGGGCTGTGCTGTTAAACCGACCAACATATAGGATGAACCCCGAAGAGACCGAGAAACTACAAAACCAAGTGCACGAGTTATTGGACAAGATTTATATAAGAGAATCAATGAGCCTTTGTGTCGTGCCAACATTGTTAGTTCCAAAGAAGGACGGAACTATAAGAATGTGTGTAGATAGCCAAGCCATTAACCAAATCACCATTAAGTATAGATTTCTCATTCCTAGGCTCGAGGACATGTTGGATGAGCTTAGTAGAGCAACAATTTTATCAAAATTTGACCTCAAAAGTGGTTATCACCAAATAAGGATGAAAGAAGGTGACGAATGGAAGACAACCTTCAAGACAAAGTATGGGCTGTTTGAATGAATGGTAATGCCATTAGGGTTATAAAAGGCCCCTAGTACATTCACGCGTTTAATGCACCATGTACTTAAAGAATTCATAGGAAAATTCATTGTCATCTACTTCGATGACATATTGGTGTATAGTTTGGATCTTCCCCAGCATCTTAACCACCTTAGTGTTCTTTTTCAAACCTTGGGAAAGCCAAGCTATATGATAACTTAAGCAAGTGCTCATTCGCACAAGACAAAGTGTATTTTCTAGGGTTTATCATTTCCAAGGATGAAATGGAAGCAAATGAGGATAAGATCAAGGCCATTAAGGATTGACATACCCCTAATGGAATAACAGAAGTCCGTAGCTTCCATGGATTAGCCTCATTTTATCGGAGGTTTATAAAAGATTTTTAGCTCAATAGTTGCACCACCAATTGACTGAACCAAGAAAGGAAAAGAATTTGTATGGACCCCAGCTTGTCAACAAAACTTTGAGATGATTAAGGACAAGTTATGTCATTCACATGTACTAGCACTTCCAAATTTTAGTAAGGTATTTCAAATAAAGAGTAATGCCTCTGGAGTTGGCATTGAAGCTGTTCTCATGCAAGCGGGTAAACCAATTGCATGCTTTAGTGAAAAACTCAATGGAGCAGTGCTCAATTATTCGACGTATGATAAAGAATTTTATGCTATCATACGAGCACTAGAACATTAACAACATTACCTCTTGTCGAAAGAGTTTGCTAGACATACTGACCATCAAGTATTAAAACACATCAAGAGTCAACATAAGCTAAACAAAAGACACGCAAAATGGGTGAAATTTTGGAGAGATTTCCCTACACCCTTAAGTACCTTAAAAGAGAAAACAATGTTGCTGCCGACACACTATCTAGGAAACACGTTCTTATAACTGAGTTAGGAACTAGATTCATTGGGTTTGAATAGATCAAGGAAAGTTATGAATTCGACCCTAATTTTGGATCCTACTATACCAAATGCCTAGACAAAGCCAAAGGAGATTACCTTATCATGGACGGTTACCTATTAAAAGGGAAAAAGTTGTGCATTCCCAATGGAAGTTTAAGAAAGTGCCTCGTGAAAGAAGCCCATAGTGGAGGTTTAGCCAGTCATTTATGGGAGAAGAAAACTCATGATATGCTTAAGGAGCATTTCTTCTGGCCCTATATGATGAGAGATGTGCACTGAGTGGTAGAAACATGTGTAATATGTAAGAAGGCTAATAGTAGAGTCTTGTCGCAAGGTTTATATTTGCCATTACTCATACCCACTCACCCTTGGGTCGAAGTCAGCATGGATTTTATTCTAGGATTACCACACACTACTAGAAGCAAGGATTCTATCTTGGTAGTCGTAGACTGATTTTCTAAGATGGCACACTTCATTGCTTGTGCCAAGACTGGTGATTCTATCCATATAGCTGACTTGTTCTTTCAAGAGATTGTTCGAGTGCATGGTATACCACATTTTATAGTATCAGATAGAGACACAAAGTTTTTCAATGCTTTTTGGATAACATTATGGAAGAAGATAAGAACCAAGCTATGTTTTAGTACTTCCTTCCATCCACAAACTGACGAACAAATAGAATTGGTTAATAGGACCTTAGTTACCCTTTTAAGGAGCATTGTAGGAAAGAAATTATCAGAATGGGATATAATTTTGCCAGGATTAGAATTTTCCTATAATCGGAGTGTCCATTTTACTACTCATGTAACGACCTGCAGGGCTCCCCCGACAAGCCGTGCAGTCCGCCCCACTAGCCAACCGACACTGCCCCGTGGTTTCCCTCAGGCCGTCCCACGTGTACTCACGATCTTCTCCCACCACCTGGTAAATGAGAGTTTTTGCCTTCCCTTGCTCAAGTGGTACCAGAGATGGTGTACCCTTGATTATGTAGACTTGGGAGCCAGGGTTCGAATCTCTGTGAAGGAAAAAACTCCCATTTACCAGGTGCTGGGAGAAGATCGTGAGTACACGTGGGACAGCCTGAGGGAAACCACGTGGCAGTGTTGGTTGGCTAGTGGGCCGGACTACACGGCGTGTTGGGGGAGCCCGGCGGGTTGTTACAACTCATCAGACCCGCTTCGAGGTTGTATATGGATTTAACCCATCTAGCCCACTAGACCTTTTGCCCCTACCTATCAAGGATTTAGCGAACCCGATAGGAGCCAGCAAAGTTACACAAATTAAGAAACTACATGAGACAGTGCGTAAGGTCATCGAAAAGAAAAATGAAGGCTATGCCAGACAAGCGAACAAAGGTCGTAAGGAGGTTATATTTAATGAAGGTGATTTAGTTTGGTTACACTTGCGTAAGGAAAGGTTTCCAACCAAAAGGAGATCCAAGCTACTACCGAGAGTTGATAGACCATTTAAGGTGTTAAAAAGGATCAACAAAAATGCTTACAAGTTAGAGTTACGGGCGATTATGGAGTATCAGCTACCTTTAACGTCCAATATCTATCACCCTATATAGGCGATGAGGAAGACATTGAGGAGGCCGAATTAAAGGATTTGAGGACAAATGCTCAATCACTTGGGGAGGATGATATGCCTCAGAGGACCATTAATCAATCCCAAACAAAGGCTCAAGCTTTATCTAACATATTTACAAACAAGTTTAATTCTTTTACAAGTGATTATAATTTTGATGATAGTATTGAAGACTTGGATTGGGAGCTTAGTACAAAAGACATGGAGTTGTGCTCACATGAGAATCAAGGTTGGAAGATCAAAAAGAGAGAATTTGTCTTCCCTAAAATCACTTTGTAAACTAAACACTTTAGTTTTATGTTTTCTTTGTATTTTGTTGGCAAACATTGGCCTTTTATGTAATCTTATTAATTGCATGCATCATTAGGAATTAGTAACAATCATGTGTGACCCTTCTATCAAATTGTCATGGCCTCCCTAATAATAGGTGGCTAGCACTCATAGGTACCCCATAACAAAACACTTTATCTTTGTAGCCTCTAATGGCAAAATCAATGCAAACTTGCTTGGTCACCTTGATATCATCCTGTTCGTTCAACTACCTTAGCTTGTAGAGGTTTGGGTGAGTAGTTGTCTCCAACCCAAGCTTGTTCACTAAATCAAGAGAAGGCACATTGGTGAAACTTCCTCCATCAATGATAAGAGAGGACACCTTGTCTTTGATCAAACACCGGCTATAGAAAATATTCTCACATTGACAATCCTCATCAATAGTTTTATATAAGAGGGCTCTTCGAATAACCATTAAGAGTGGACGCTCTTGAGCATGAAAAGTCTCTCTTGGTTTTCAAGGTCCCCACTAGCACCTTGCTCTTGCTCATCTTCGCTCATTACTTCTCTGGTGCTCTCTACAAGAACCATCACTCTTCTATTAAAACATTGGGAAGCAATATGTCCTAGTCCAAGACACTTAAAGCACTTGATTTCCCTTAGCATCGGCCTACTTGTATCCTCGACTTTACCTTTGTCTTCCACCCTTTTTGGGGGCCAACTCTTGGTGAATGGCTTTATAACACCTGACATTTCTGATCATGTAATCGTCCCTAAAATTCATTGTATGAAATAAATTCGCTATAAATGCAATGTACATTTTATTTGAATTTGGACGCCAAAAATTTAAGAGTTTAAGAAAAATAGAGCGAAAAAGAGGGAGTTAAAATGTACAAGATTTTTAAGCGGAATTCGAATTAATCACAAAGCTTTTTCAAAAAGCTACCTCTATCCATGTTGCCAAACACCACAACCACTTCTCTCTCTCTCATGTTGAAACTCCTCAGCAAATCATTCTTCTTCCTCACATTTCATTTTCCTTCTTCTTTCTTCTTCTCTCCAGGCAACGACCCTCACGCCGACGATTTCCAGCGACGCCACCTCCAATTTTTCTTCCTCTTTTCATCACAAAGGTAAGTTTATACTTCGGTTAGTTAGTTTCATTGATTTAGGCTATTTTTAGGTTCATTTCGTGAAGGATTTTTGGTTAGGTTTTAAAATTTGGAACTATGTTGATTGTTATTCGATTGTTAGTATTCATGGCTATAAATGGTTAAGTTTTGGATGTATTGGAAGTTAGAAATCATGAATGCCCATTAACATTGAAGATATCATTTTACTGCATATTTGAGTCTCAAATTTCTGGGCTTGATCGTTAGGCCTAACTCAATATTTGGTTATGGCATTTAAAGTAGACAATATAAGGTTTTCGATGCATGTTGAATCGTCGAAAATGGATAAGAATAGAGGAAGTTGCGACCATTTGAAAATGGACCTAGAACGGTTGTGAAATCTGACTTTCGGTTGGTGTTCATCGAGTTTCCTAATGTGAAATAGGTTTAAGCTATATGAATGAAGTGTGGATTTCATTTTGCTTAGTTTGTTAGTTAGCACCTACGTGATGTGAATAATGGTTTAATTATGCATAATATAGGTTCGTGTAATGCCAAGGAGAAACGTTCAAGGTTTGAAAACTCCACAGACCTCAGTTAAGTTCGTATGTATGTGTTTAGCCCTTAAGGCCTATATCACAGAGGTACTAGGTTTTTATTTTCTACGGGGTACGTTGATGGGTAGATAGGTTGTCGGATGCGTCTTAGGTTAATAATGTTTATTTTATGTTATTGTCTTGATCAACTGTCGATATTTATGCTTCGAGGACCTGTCTATCATTTATGTTATGTTTTATGCACAATATATGTTCATGCATCATGTTTTTCAAGAAAGTCATGCAAAACGTTTTATGTACATGTTTTCAAGTAAGAAAAGATAAAAATGTAAATGTAAAGTACGGTTAAGTGTGGGACGAGGACTAACATATGTTTTGTCCTTCTCTGGGACTAATGTTAAAAACCGTCCTCACCGTGAACAAACATGTTATTTTATCCCTCCTTGGGACAAGGTAAAATTTACTAACCCACGTCATGTACGTAATGTCTCTCACTCCCCTATAAGCCCCACTTATACCAACATGTTCACTTCAACGTAAATGTAGAGTATGTTCATGTTTTGAAACGTTCATGCATAGCACATGCATCTTATTGCATTATATGATCTTCCTGAGTATTAAGCTCATTAGTTAAACTCTATAATGTAGGTATGAATCGTATAGATGAGGATGATGAGCCTCAAGTTGACGTTTAGGAGCAGTTGGAGGAATGAGCTCACAGGGTGTGTTGCGGCAGTCGGGAGACCCTTTTGACCTGTGGGAGAAGTCTTGAGGTTTACGTTTATGTTTATGTATTTAAAGTCTTGTTGAATATGGGACATGATGTATAGTTAGCCCTTTTGGATTTGAAAAAATACTGGAATTGTTGGTGGATGTTATTTTGCCTAAAGGATATGTCCAATATTTAGAGCCCACCATGGGCTACTGCGTGTTTTCTACTCAGTTTTACAAAGTATGAGATAGAAGTTATGTTTGGGGTAAAAAGGGATGTATGTTTTGGGAGGTTTTCGAGTGGACTATAGGTTATGGAAGTATGGTAGAATGTTTGATGAAGTTTAGTGGAGTGTTTTAAGGTGGAGAAATGGTTAAGTGTGGAGAAAATGAGGTGATAGGCGTAATAAGGATGGCACTCTGCATGAAAATGTCGACCGTACTTGGTATGTGTCGACCACCAGGATTGACTGGTGCAGGCAGAGCTGATTGAGGTGTCGACCTATCTGTAAAGGTGTCGACCTGTGCATATAGGTGTTGACCGGTTAGTGTAAAAACTGATAGAGGTGTCGACCCCCAGGATCGACCTGTGAGAACAGAGCCGATGGAGGTGTTGACCGGTCTTGATATGCCCACGGTCCTGAACCATCGAGCACAAGTCAAGGTATGTAATTATTTATTTATTTTATCTATCTAATAGACTTGTGGAATTTTGCAGGTAAATGATTTCTCAAGGCTTGGAGAGAATCCATGAAGAAGGAATTTGTTTTCCTTTAATTCAAATTATGTAACCGAGCCTTGTATTTAATTTGTATATTTTTAGGAAACTTTAGTTTTGTTTAAAACTCGTTATTTGGCAAACTTTAGCCTTTTAAAATGTATGTTTGTAATGGTCTTTAAAGGGGATGCTAAACCAAGGCAAAACAAGGGCAGAACCGGCTGAACCGAGAAGAACAAAGGGCTGAACCGGACTGAACCAAGGTAAAACAAGGCTGAACCAAACTAAACCAAGGAGCAAAGAAGTGAACCAGCCCTTAGAAACTCGCTGCCCAGTGAACCGGACCGCAAGCTTTCTGCAGAAGCTCCAACGGCTACAAATCTAGCCGTTGCCCGACGATCCTCAGGCATTTCTCTCATTCTTCTTCCCCGTTCTTCTCTGTGTATTTAACCTTCCCTCCTGCTCTGTAAATTTTTGAGCTATTGATTCGAATTTTTGGAAAACTAGAACATTGTTCGTTGTCGGAGTTTCTCCGTGAAAGAGAGAGTTTCTCTCTCGGTGTCGCCGGCGCCCAGCGCCTAATGGCTTCGCCAAGTCTTCCTCGAGCTCAAGGTTGCTCGGAGGAATACTCAGTCGCCGGAAGGCGGCGAAACCTTAGTTCCCGATCGCTGCCACTTCCTTCCCAAAGGGGTGCCTGCCGAGAGCTTCAATCTTAGCTCGTCGGACAGCTGAGGGCCATTCACCTCCATTTCCACTTCCATTCACCTTACCGGCATTCTCTGTGGCAAAGAAACCGGTTTGTTCACTCACCCACTTCACCGAATGCATCTTTCCATTTTCGTGTTTTCTCCTCTGTTTTTTGTCTATTTTGCGTCTGTTTTGGGGTGTTCTTGAGCACCGATCTTTGTTTCAATTTTATTGTCTTCCGCATGCATTTCTAACCCCATTTGCAGGCTTGGATTCTATCAGGTCTGTACAATTGTGTACAATGTGTCGACCACTAGTGTTGACCTGTCTGCGGAGGTGTCGACCGACCTATATAAGTGTCGACCGACCGACACTGCTTCTATTTTTAATTACTTTCTTTTCTAATTTTAAATGTAGCTCAACCCTATTCTTAAGGAGTCTTTAAACACATTTTTAACCCGACATTTTATGATACTTCCCAAACATATTTTTCGAACGTTTTTCCACGTATTTCAAATGATCTAAACGACCCAAAAACTGAGTCGACATTTTACGTAAATGAAAAAAAATTATGTCAAAAAGTTAAGTCTAAGTAAAGTTAAGTCCTGTGGCAGCCCTATGAGAATGAGGTTGTTATAGGCTTCTTGTCATCCACCTTGGGTTGTGGTTTGAAATAATTTTTGATTTTTGGTGTAAACCGATTGCCAATCCCTTTGCTTTTCCTCTTGACTTGTCTCTCAACCTTTAAAGCAAGTTGCATCCATGGTGTCTACGGTTTGCAACTCCAAAATCCCACTAATCTCTCGCTACAATCCTCAAAGAAACCTTGCAATTGCTTGCTCCTCGGGCTCCTCAATCTCACTCCTAATCTCGAGTGTTTCAAATTCGGTCAACTACTCTTCAACCGATTGTGATCCTTGCTTCAAGTTTTGTAATTGACGAAACAACTCGTGCTTGTAAAGGTTTGACACGATTCTCTTTCTCATAAAGGCCTTTATTACCCTCAATGTCACGATAGGATCCTCTTCGTCTCATCTCCTTTGGGCCTTCCAATTGTCCCAGCACAAACTAGCATAACCTGTTAACTCAAAAGAGACTTAGTGGTAGTAGTCAAACACTTTCTCCACTTTGCAAAATCTAAAAATATATTTCCATTGCAAGAGCCATTAAAAGGAGGAATAATATCTTCACATGACTTAGATCCTTGTTGCCACCATGTCCAACTTGTTGATTTTCAAAGTCCCCTTCCTCGGATTCCTCTTCAAAAATCTCACCATAATTGTGTCTCCTTCTTGTATCATCGGTTCTCCTCCTAGGTGAAGGACCACGAGGTATCCTCACACACTCATTCCTCATCATCCATTGGCTCATGCTTTCATGCTTTTGATTCAACTCAACAATCTGCCCTTGGAAGCTTGATTCACCTACATTTGGGTTTGATGCCACGGATGGGGTGGGATTATTGTCTCGGTTTTGGCCAATATGAGCTCCATTTGTCTTCATTTCACCACAACAAATTACACCAAAAATCAACCCAAAATGCAGCAAGGACACAACAAGGCTCTGATACACAAAATGATGTCTTTCAACATTTAATGGCAACTTGTGAATGTTCACAAGCACTAGTTCCCCTCGGATTTCCAATTGGTGATCACCGAGGAGCCCCAGATTCCAACAGATAGAATTTGTAACACCCCCGAACCCACCCTGGCTCGGAGCGCTACATTGCTCACTAATCCCACGTTAAAGCTTAATTTAAAATAACATTGACATAGCTGTCTAGACTTCCTAATTTCCCTTAATCCTAACCTTGAAGCACCACGGTGTACTTCCCGAAAATTTCGGCAAAGTAACGCCTGAAAATAGCGCCTCCAAAATGCTAAGTACCTGCACACAGCCCAATCTCAACCAAATCCAGAATACCTATACTCAACTATCCAACATACGAAATGAGAAATCTCCAAATAGCAGTAAAGAGGGAAACTAAAGAGGGAAACTAAAATACAAACATTCCTAAGTGAAGAAAGTCCACAGTACAGGGCGACACATCACCCTTAACTATGATATTACACACCAAATACAAATAGCTATGCAATAACTCTAAAACCAAATAGACAACTCTACAAACCACCAAAATAATTGTAAATTATACACGACCCCAAAATACTGTTCCACCCACGTCTTTCCGAAGACCATGGTCGAGACGCCCCGACAACTGCCCGCACCGGCACGCCTCGTGCATCTCCGACTGCTCCCAAGTCCTGGCTGACTCACATAGCTCACCTGTACCCGCGTCGTTACCTACACCACAGAACACACACACACACGTAAGCTTACGCTTAGCAAGTAGGGAGTAACAAATAATAACAAGAAGAATGCACACACTACCCTACTCTAACACAACAACACAACACCCCTCGACACGACAACTCAACACAAAGATACAACACCACCCAATGCAACTCAACAAACTGACTCAACATAACACGACAACACACAGTGCAATCAACCTAACACATGCAGTTTCTATCACTCAGTTGTGCTTATTTGCTGTTCGTTGCTTTACTCTTGCTTTAATCTTTCTTAAGCCGTGTGGAACGAGTTGGCACACATCCCATAACCGTCTAGGATGGCCACACTCGAACCACCATCCTTCATAGTGGACCCCTCGGGGTGCTACTGCCAGCAACCTCAGCCCGACAAGGCACACTATTCAGGATTAAATGTTTTAGCCAACCATCTCTCATAGAGTACCCCTCGGGGTTCTACTACCAGCAACCTCAGCCCGACAAGGCACACTATTCGAAATGCAATACATGTTTTAGCAAGCCCTCTCTCATAGAGTACCCCTCGGGGTGCTACTGCCAGCAACCTCAGCCCGACAAGGCACCTATTCGAGATGCATTAAAATTTTCTTATCTGATTACATTCATACTCACAATGCCAACTATGCCAATGCTCGTACCTAGCGTGATATACAATGATGCATGCTTCAAATATGCCATACCAAACAAGACGACCAACACAACACCAAATGAAACAACCAACACAACCACAACAATGCTTGACCGACAAAGAAGACAACCAAACAACAAACAAATAAATCCTACCGTTCCGTGGTGTAGGCCCGAAAGCAAAACAAACGTCCTCTACTTACCTGAACTCTGGCACCGCACTTACTCGCTTTGGCTATGTACATTTGCCCACTCGGTAACCTATCACATTCACAAAATTCACTTGAGCATCACTATTCACTTCTAAAGAATATTTAAACTAACTCTAACTACAATTAATCAAACTTCATTCAAATTAAGCCTACATTCACCAATTACTCTCAAACTACTATTTCTAGCCTAATCCAACAAAAACCTAACTAAACGGGCCACCAATTTGGGTTCGGTAAAAACCGACCTGAAACCTCAAACGTGCATAACTTTTGCATCGGTTATCGGAATCGAACGATTCCATCGGCTACGTACTCCTCTAATAACCAATTTTAGCCTGCCAAAAGGAATTTGAAAACAAACGACCCTAGCTAGGTCAAATATCACAAAACCCGAACTGCCCCTTTACCCGGAAAATCCCCCTTTTCGATTTTCCATCAATTCTCACTCAATTCTTCACTAAACAACCACAAATACCCTCAATTAGCATAAATTAACCAAAAATCTCGAACTACACGCAAAACCCGAAATGCCCTAAAGAGGGCTTCACTGTTTTTTCGCCCAAATCGGGCTCATCACGGCCAGGCAATCAAAACCGGACCAAGGGTCAGCAAACCCACGCCGGAAACGACCAAAAACCGCCGGTGATCGGAGCTCAATCGAGCTCGTCACTCACGGCCACGAACAGAGCCGAAACAGAGGAAGAAAACCGAGCCTTACCGTCGGTTCGTGCGCGGAGACAAGCCGCAACCTCTCGCCGCCGTAGTCTGGCCGGAGAACGCCGGTGATCGTCGCGCTCCGTCGATCATCGCCCTCCCTCGTCTCCGTTCTCCTCTCGGCGTCGGGCTCGACGAACAACAGAATGGCGATTCTGTTGTTCGTTTAGTTTTATTAATAATAATAATAATATTATTATTATTATTATTATTATTATAATAATTATAACAATTTCTATTAAAACAATAACATGACATTTACCGTTTTACCCTTCCAAAAATTCCGATAAATCCCGTTCTTAAATTATAAATTTTTATAGATTGAACCTCACCCCGTATCCAGCTTAATTTCTCCATTTAGAATATCCGAATACCAATTAATTAATCAATTATTTTAACCAATTTTATTCACGTTTCTTTTAAATTAATTAAAACAACCTCTTTTATTATTTTTTTAATTTTCTCTCCAAATTTTCCTTTAAAAAAAATCCCGGGTGTTACAGAATCTATATCAAATGAAGTCCAAATTCTCTACAAATTTGGGACGTACTTACCTTAGCAAATTCCTTTAAATTTGAGAGAGAAATATCCAGTAGTCCGAAAGTTATGCATGAAACATTTTGGCCAGGTCAGCTGGCTGGGAAAATCTAATAGGCATCTGAGAGAGGGTCAACTTTCGAGAAGTATAACTTTCGCTGCAAAGATCCAAATAACATGAAAATTTAATACGAACTTGATGGGGGCGTGATAAAGAAGCCCTTAAATTTTAGGTTGACTCAAACAGAATTGGAAAATATGGATGGAGGAAGGCAGGTTGGCCGATAGGGTGCTATTTGGCACCTTCTCGGGTTATGGTACTCTCTTAACAAAGAGACACTCCAACTTGCAAAAGAGAGGGATGGATTACGACCTTGTTGTATAGTCTCCACTCCAAAGAAAGCTAAGACGAAGGTTGCAATAAGGATTGCTCTAATTTGACTCTCACAAATTAGAACAAAAACACATTCCACGCTCTTGGATATTACTCATTGAGGGAAAGGAAATGCAAGCTTCAAAAGCTTACATGAGTTCTAAAATTATCATTCAAAGAAAAGAGGCTTACAAAAAGGTATAAATACCATGCCACTTTTCTTGCAAAGAAAAACTAGGGTTTGGAGGCTGAAAAGGGAAGGAGGCAGCAGCTTGTGCCTAGCCGCACGTTGCCCGCGCACGGTCGTACTTTTGGGTACGCCACTTTGCTCGAATGGTGGCCACGTTTTGTGGTCCCCTTTTTCCTCCAATTTGTAGCCCTAATCCTTCATCAAATGTTCAGCATGTCTACGCTACAAATTATCAAAGAAAATACTGAAGTCCTTGGTAAAAGAAAAATAAGGAAAACTCAGCTACATTATTTGTCAAGAGGAAGACAAATTCCTCCTTCAATTCAATGCATGGCAGAGGCACACTCCCATGTAAGTAAGTGGTAAGGTTTCTCATTGTCGTGAGGGGTTAGATCCATCATTAAGTCTTCAAAACGTGGCTTACCTACAAAAAGAGAAAACTCATTAGTTAAAAGTGGGTCCTCGGCTAAAGATTTGGCTCGTGACCAAGTGATGGTTCCTCTAGGCTCATCAAGGAGCGAGCAAGCCCAAGCCCAAGAGCAAGGATCCAATTGAGGAAATTGGCGGCCCAATGATGCGATCCAATACTAAGAAGATGCGTGAGGCCTTGCAATGACTGATTTTAGAGATCTAATAGAGAGGGGAGCGGCGACAACTTGATCTAAAACCATTGAATGTGTCGAGGATTGAAGATATCAAGTTGAAGCAAGGGAGGCTGAAGATAGGTGAAGATTTGGAGAGCATGTGACACACATGCTCACGAATAACTAAAAGGGAGGGTGTGACACACATGCGCCAAGCACATGCTAGTACGAGGATTAAAAAAATAGTCACATGCACAAACACATGCAAGTGCATGCAAATCATACAAATCTTGTAAGAGAAGATCTTATCCAACAGAATCTACTCAAATCAATTCAAATCATGTTCAAAAAAAGTTTAAACATGAGATGACATCCGATCATTCAGAGGATCATCCTTCACATGATTTTAGGATTTATTTTATCTTTATTTTTATTTTTTGTTTTAGCATTTAATTTAATTTTAACGTGTAATCTTTTTAATGGCAAAATACTTTTCATTTAGAAGAACAAGTTTGAATTAAAAATTGAGTTTTTTATAGAAAAGATTTCTCTTTGGTTCTTTGCAAAGAATATCGATATTCTTCAAGTCACACTTGAAGAATCTCGCTTGATAGCTCTGGTTCTTACCAACAAGTTTGGTCCAGGTCAAACTTCTGTTTTGAGGGCTTAGATTAAGCTAACAAGTGTGGCTAGGGTTAAGCTCCTTTTTTGATAGCTACGGTTCCATTGAATTCTTCGATTGGGATCATAGTTTCTTACTTTATTCTTGAATCGAAAAGGCGTTCATTTGAACTATTCTGCATTTTTTTCGGGGCCCGAGTCCTTTCGATCTGAGGAAGGAAAAGTTTTCTTTTCGAAAATCTTCATATTTTCTTAGCATTCAGAAATTCTTCATCATCGATTTGGATAATTCAATTCAAGTCTTTGATTTGTTGCCTTCTTCGAAATTGATTCAAAGTTCTACTCTTGATTTAGTCATTCTTAAAAGTTTGAACTTTGAGCTTAAAGGTGTGATTTTTTATGTTTGGCTTGTTGAATTTTTACTACCGATCAAGTTCTTACGTAAAGAACTAAAAGAGAGATCAAGAGGTAAAAGGCAAGAGTGAGTGATGATCTTATAAAAGCTATATTTTGAGTGAAACACGAGTTGAATGACATCCATAGAGTGTAAACACGTATAAGAGAGTGTGAGGTCCGTAAAGTTGATTTATTTGTTGATTACTAACACTTTTTCTTTGTTTGATTCTTTTGGCCAAAAACAATGAGTGAAGGGTACAACGACGTTGATTTAAAATTGTTCATGAAGCCATGCAAGATCAATACACGGCTCTAAACCAGAGAATGGAACGATTGGAAACTCTGACCTCTAACCATGCATGTCATAAAAGGATTTTTGATGGAGAATTCGAAGAGTATAGTGGTTATTACCCAAAAGAAGGTAATGAAGGGACAAACCAAGAAGACAATGATTTTTGAAATATCAAGGCAAATATTCAACCTTTCCAAGGGAAGAACGACCCGAGGGATATTTAGATTGGGAACTAAAAGTAGACTTGGTATTTGAGTTTCAAAATTATTCAGAGGATAAGAAATTTAAGCTGATCACCATGGAGTTCACGGACTACGCTAGTATTTGGTGGGATCAATTATTTAAGAACCGGAGGAGGAATGTTAAAACACAAATCCGCACATGGGAAGACTTGGAGGCCAACATGAAAAAAAAGGTATGTTCCATCTGTTGGAATTTAAGTTTCCTCACACGGCGGAATTAATAGTGTTCATAACACTCATACGTGCGCAACTTAAAAATTATGAAAAACAATTTTTTTTATCATAATTATAGGATCGTCATTTATGATATATAAATAATTATATGCAATAAACAAATAATTTAGATTTAAAGAAATTACCTTTGAAGAACAATTTCTTAATATCCAAGAGCCTTCGATCTTCTTTATCAATCCTCCTCACCTCGAATAAGGACGTGTGGGCGTGATGAACATAAAAAGATCACACTCAATTTTGTGATAGATTGTTTTCTCAACACATGAGACGATCTATATGGATATAGAGAACAATTCTCCAAACCACCACGGAAATGCTCTTAAAATAGATTGTTTCTCAAAATGAATTCTTCCACACTATGTAAAACAAATGAGGTCTTAACCTCTATTTATAGTGTAAGAATTTTGCAACAATTATCATAACATTTAAAACAATTGTTACAAAATTTAATTTATCATTAAGTTAGAATTGATTTCTTAATAACATTTATAACAAAAGATGTTAAAGATGTTATGGAAATCAAAACAACTTCTCATCATGACCTTACACTTGGCACCATGATTTGGCAAAATTCATTTTAAAAAACTATTTTCAAAAACAACTTTATGTTTGTTAATTAATTGAACAATTCAATTATTTCATTTAATGAAACATAACAAACATATTAATTATGACAACTTTTGTCATGTGTCTTATAAGTTGATTATTCAATATTTCATCTAATGAAATATAATAAACTTATTATTGAGTGTATTAAATAATTAACTCATAGTTAATTATTTAATCTTCTTTGTTCATTTTTCTATTATTCGAATAATGATAGAAGGTGACAAAGGGACCGATGGACCTATAATTTTAAGCTTCAATAATTTTTCCATTAATTAATATAAACTCTTTATATCAATTAACGTAATTATTAACTCTAAAGTAAGTCCACTAAATACTTAGAGTTGCACTCTTAAAATTATAGATTATGTTTACTCAAAGTAATGTCCATTGATATAGTCATTACATATGTACTAACCCTCCATTTAGATTCGTAATAGAGCTAGGTTTATAATCCGTTAACCTCTCATATTATATCTTTATCCTTAACTACCATTAGTTCTTGATTGAATAATTAATTCATAACGATTTATGAATTTGTGCGCTAATTATTCGATCTTTTAACTAACAAAAAGGGAATCCAATAAAATGGATTTCATTGTATCGATATTAACATTCCCAGCTATTCATCTTAATTTATTCCCAATATACGAGGTGTGTGAATTGTAACTCATACAAAACTTTATCAAGTAAATTAAAGAATAAATTAAAATAAAATAGGAGTTTGTTAAATACAATGAATTAAGATTATACACATTTTACCATCATTATGATAAAGTTATTTGTTCTAGGTTTAACGGAAATTATAAGAACAATATAATTTTATCTGGTCCAGTCCTATATAATCATATTATATAAAACTTATTTACCTTATGTCACTACATATATAGTCGGGATATAACTATGCATTCTTAATGAGATAAACTAAGTTTATGACTATGATTTATTTGAAGATTTCATACTTCAAATATAAGTCATGGACTTGTTTTGGTTATTACTCTTTATATTATATCCCTCATATATACAATATATATGTCAATATAAAGTTTGCACAAATAACCAAGGAATTTTCTCTGAATTTTATAAAGCATGATCTTTAAATGCAAGCATAATATTAATCAATTTAAATAATATAACTGTTCTATTACATTTGCTTGTTTGGCACATAATTACCAACACCATCATACTACTATGGAGACATGTGTGGAAAGCTCCAAAAGCGTGGAGGAATATTACAAAGAGATAGAGGTGGCCATGTTAAGAGCAATGAGGAAGAAGATAAAGAAGCTACCATGGCTTGGTTTATTGGGGAATTGAATCGAGAAATTATTGATGTGGTGGATCTACAACACTATATCAACATGGAGGAGTTGCTACACAAGTCAATCAAAATTGAGCGACAACTAAAGGCTAAGAGAACTACTAGGGTTGGTACAACATCAATTGCAACTTGGCAAACAAATTGAAAAAATGAGAAGCCAAAATTGAGAGAGGATTCTAAGGGAAAAATCATGGCAACCAATCAAGTGTTACCACAAAAAGCTAAGGCCGAGACTTTAAATCCAATTAGAACCTGAAAAATTATGTGCTTTCAGTGCCAAGAGTTTGGACACATAGCTTCAAATGGTCCAAATAAAAGAGCTATAATTTTGAGGGACAATGGCGATGTAGAGAGTGTGAGTTCCAGTAATGGTGAGATGCCACCACTTGAGAATTGTAGTGAGTTGAGGTGGAGGAACCGGTAAAATGAGATCTTTTAATCACAAGGCAAGTATTGAATATGCAACATAAGGAGGATGGAGACACAGTACAACTTGAGTATATATTCCATACAAGATGCCATGTGATCAATAAAGTTTGTAGTTTGATCATTGATAGTAGGAGTTGCACCAATGTAGCAAGCACATTACTAGTCAAAAAGTTGAACTTGAAAACCGAGCAACATCCAAAACCATACAAGGTCCAATGGTTAAGCGATTGTGGAGAAATCAAAGTGACTAAACAAGTGGAAGTTTCTTTATCAATTGGAATGTAACGACCCCTTTTCCCAGCAAGATATTGTCCGCTCTAGGGATTGGGCCGTGGCCCAATATCCTTCCCTCACGGCTTTGTTTGGCGAGGACTTCCCAGTCGGTCACCCAACCTGGTACTACTCTCGCCGAAGCACTTTTAACTTCAGAGTTCTTATGCGATCCGTTGTCAATTGTGCTCCAAAACGCGTCTTACTATGTTGGGAGGGTCTCTTTTTATATGTTTCATTTCCACATACTTCCCCAAGCGATGTGGGATTGTGATGACCCCCTTTTTACGATTTGTCACCTTCCGGTTCACTCGTGCGGACGTACCGCCATCTGGGTTCCGGTTCGTGCAACCATCGTACACATACTTACACATCCGGGTCATCACATGGAAGGTACCAAGATAAAGTTTTATGTGATGTAGTACCAATGCAAGCTACACACATACTTTTGGGGAGGCCTTGGCAATTCGACCAAAACGTCAAGCATAATGGTTACAAGAATGAGTATTCGTTGGTTTACAATGGAAAAACTGTTATCCTTACACCATTAAAGTCATGGGAGGTAATCGTAGACCAAGAGAGAATCACAAAGGAATTCTAAAGGATTAGGATCGAAAAAGAAAAAGAATATGGAGAAAGGAAAATAGTTAAAAAGAGTACAAAGAGGGATGAAAAACCGAGGGAGAAAGAGAGAAAAATTGAGGTAAAAGAGAGAAAAATCGAGGGAAAGAGAGAAAAAAAGTCAAGTGAGAAACAAATCGTGTTGATGAATAAAAGTGAGGATAAACGTGAGATGATTTTACTTTTATATAAAGATGTTTATTTATCATTTAACGACTTATCAAATTCTCATCCAAAGTGTTGTGATTTCTCTTTTGTAGGAGTTTAAGGATGTATTCCTAGAGGCGTTACCGAAAGGAGTACCACCACTTAGCAGAATCGAGCATCAAATTGATTTCATCTCGGGTACGACAATTCCAAATTGACTGGCATATCGAGCAAATCTGGAGGAATTAAAGGAAATTCAAAGACAAGTAGACGAGTTAGTGGGCAAGGGTCTAGTGAAAGAAAGCCTAAACCCATGCTCAGTACCCATGATATTGGTGCCAAAGAAGGACAGATCATGGAGGATGTGCATGGATTGCGGAGCAATCAATAAAATAATGGTAAAGTATCGACATCCTATACAAAGGTTAGATGACATGCTTGATGAATTATAGGGCGCTTGTTTATTCTCGAAAATTGATTTAAAGAATGAATATTATCAAATTCGTATGAAAAAGGGAGACGAGTGGAAATCCGCTTTCAAAACAAAATTTAGGCTTTATGAGTGGTTAGTCATGCCCTTTGAATTATCTAATGCGTCTAGCACATTTATGAGGTTAATGAATCACGTATTATAACTGTTTATTGGAAATTTTGTCGTGGTTTATTTTGATGATATATTAGTTTATAGCAAAACATTATAACAATATGTGAAACACTTAAAATCTATTTTTAATGTTTTGCGAATAAACCAATTTATGTGAATCAAGGTGCAACCAACATAAAGCCCAAAGTTAAAGATCCATGTCAAGTTATTAGAGGCTCAATGACAAGATCAAGAACCAAGAAAATGCATGAAGCCTTACATGGATTTTCTAAAAATCCAAGAGAAAAATTCTTTTCAACAAGAGTTGAAATTAATAAATTTGTTAAGTATTGAAGAACATGCTTGGGAGGAAAGGAAGACCGAAGATGCTTGAAAAATACCTAAAGATTTAGTGGCAAGTGGAATGGAAGCACAACAACAAAACATGCACATGCAAAATCCTTGTAGAGTTTCATTTTATCTATCAAATTGGCAACTACTTATTTTCTAATTCTTAAAGGAAAGTGGGCACAAAACTAGGAAGAAGAGCCACAAAATTCATCAATCAAATTGGTCCAAGTTTTCTTTTATCATGTGGTCAAAGTTTCCTTTGGTTTGGTTATCTAATTTCTCTCTGCTTTTTGTCTAGTTTCCTTTTATTAATTTGTTAATTTTCCTAATATTTAGATGTTTCCAAATTACTTTCTTATTAGAGAAAAGTTCAATTTAGATCCTAACGTATGGGGTCAGTTGTAACGCCCCGAACCCGCCCCGGTTCGGTGCGGTACGTTGCAATCCAATCCCGCGTTTAAAATGTTAATTAAAATAATTTTCATAAAATTATTTGCCTCGGTTCCGGGTTTTGCGAACCCTAAAATTTTATTGGGAAATGTGTCTAAAATATGTTTAAAATGTGTCGGAAAATATAAGGTTGAAACTGGTTTGAAATAAGCATCAAAACGTTAAAATTTGAAGTATGAACAGTAAAGTGTCGACACTATGAACAGTAGGTTTCAACACTTTAAAAACAGTTTTGCTCTCGGGTCCCCTTTCTTTGCAAAAGGTGTCGACACCTTGTATTTGGTGTCGACACTTTTTCAGCACTGTGAACAGTAAGTGTCAACACCTTGTATTTGGTGTCGACACTTTTTCAACACTGTGAACAGTAAATGTCAACACCTGCATGCAAATTTGTTTTTCCACTTTTCCTTAAGCTAAACTTCTCCAAAATCCATGAAATTTTAACCACACACTCCCGACACCTAAATCTTCAAATCCCGTAAATTTTATAGAAAACCGACTTCAAACGATTAAATAAAAAAATAGCGAACATAACCCGACGTTAAATAGTTTAAAACCGAAACGGGCGGCATAACGCCTAAATTTCTTTATACCGAACCTTGAAACCAAACACACGAAAATATATGTTTTCAACTTCCCAAATACTATAACCATTAAACACAATATTCCCAACTCAAAACATTAAAATTCACTACCAAAACATTTTCGTAAATATTCGTACTAAACACCCAATATATCAAAGTTGTTTTAAACCAAAAAGCCTTACAAAACGCTTACCAAACCATTTACAACATTCCCACAGAATACCCGAGGACGATAGTAATCGAGACGCCCCTACAATAGCCTGCACCGGCGGACTCCGTACTCCTCCGACTGCAGCCTAAACCTCAGCTGTCTCATCAACCTCACCTGAACAGAATTCGTCACCTACACCACAGAACACAAAACGTAAGCCTAATGCTTAGCAAGTAGGGAGTAACGAATGAGACTACTACACAATGCAAGCAACCTAATACATGCAGTTTCTACCACTCAGTTGTGTTTATTTGCTATTCGTTGCTGTTCATTACATTATTCATTTCATAAGCCGTGTGATTTGAGTAGGCACACATCCCATAACCGTCTAGGACGGCCAAACTCGAAATCACCAGAGCAAGACCAGATAGCTCACATCCCATAACCGTCTAGGATGGCCATGCATAATCTCCCTCGTCGATTGTAGAATCCTATGACCGTCTAGGAATTCATACTCACGACCTTTACGTATTTTAGCCAACCATCCTTCATAGAGTTCCCTTCGGGGTGCTACTGCCAGCACCGTATCCCGACAAGGCACACTGTTCCAGATCTCGTATTTTAGCCGGTCTCTCATAGAGTTCCCTTCGGGGTGCTACTGCTAGCACCGTATCCCGACAAGGCACACTATTTGAGATTCATTACCATTCACTTTATCTGATTACGTTCACACTCACAACCAGCCATGCAAAAACAACTCGTATTTTCATTATTGAAAACAATGATGCACGTCAACCATTATGCAACCAAAACCAACAAAACACAACACGAAATAAATAACCCTACCGTTCCATGGTGTAGGCCCGAAGGCGAAAGAAAGCTACCACTACTTACCTAGTTGCTCGATACGTTCACTTCGTCCAACTAAATCACACGTTCTATCACCTAACAAATAACGAAAATTCACTTAATAACAAACTAAATAAGTTATAACGATTTTTGCTAACTAAACTAATCACACATTTAACCTAAACCCACAACTTAAAAAAACCCGATTTTTGACACCAAAATTGACCGTCCAACTTCAAACGGTCATAACTTTCTCGTTTTTCAACGGATTTCGACGTGCCACCCCAACTCGGAAACCTCTACACGTCTACTATCCATTGAATCACTCAAATTAACCAAACAAACACTTTGGCTAGCCCGAAATTCCCAAAGACAGAATTGGCCCTTTAGTGTTCTTCAACCATTTTTGTGGAACACTTCACCAATCCTCAATCTAACCCTCAAATCTACCTAAACCAAGTCATTTAACAACTAAACCATCAAAATAAGAAAGAAATATAACATCAACACTCAATTTTCGGAATCCCTTACCTAGGGTTTTCCAACTCTTCCTAAAACCACCTAAAACATCCTAAAAACTATTCCAAACTTCATCCCATAGCACATAAACTAAAACGCATGTAAATTTACCTTGCAATCACTTGAAGAAATGAAGCAAGAAGGAGGAAGAGAGGCGGCTATGGAGGAGAGCAAGAGAAGTCGATGAAGATGAAGAAAAAGAAATGAAAACCTAACTTTCATTTACTTTTAATTTTCCTCCATTTAACTTTTTAAAATTACAAATCTACCACACCTTTTCTTCCTTCAAAAGCCAACGTGAAAACCACTTCAAAATTCATCACTTTCCATTCAATTTAATGCATATAAATTCCTTTGCATTTCATTGGTTCATAGGTTTGACTTTTCAAACCCTTTGGTTTTAATTTCAACTCTTTTTCTTCTCTCTTTTCTCCTCAATGCATAACATCAAACTTATATAATTAAACTCTCCTAACACGTCAAATTGTAGGCGACACACGTAATAGAAAATTCTCGGGTGTTACATCAGTGGCCATTTGGTACCTAACGTATTTTTTGGACCTAATCAAACCCTAACGTATAAAACGTTTGCAATTCAAACCCTCCCACCAATTTTTTAGTTAAATTTAACAGATGTCCTTTCAAAATGACTAAACTACCCCTCTCTCTCACTTTTCACAGTTGAAGACCCAGCTCTGAAATTCTGAAACTCGGCGTAGAAGATGGTGCTTAGAGCCGAATTGCCGACCCATGGTAACCATTCGGCAGGGTTAATCAAAGACCCCAGATTATTCTGAATATAAATCAAAATGCCCGTGTTTTGATTGGGATCAAACTTTCCCTGAGCTGTGATCACTTTTTGCTGGCCTTGCATCGACAATCAGGGGAATATGATGGAACTTTGGATGACGACGGCGGAGTTTCTGAAGATGAAATCGACGGTGCCGTAGATGTTGCATTCCCGGTAGAACTGGCAGTTGGAATGGGTGTAGACAGTGTCTTGGTAGGCGTCAAAGAGGCAGCGGTAAAAGATGGATTGATCAGAGGTGGACATTAGGGTGACGGCTTGGTGCTTGCTTGCTCCGACGGTGTTGCGGAAACCCATGTCTCTTGCTATGAAGTTTTGCCCCATTGCAGCTGCGCCATGAAAAAGGAAGTTTCGAAGTTGTTCTTATGGTCTATTTTAAAGAAGCTAAATGAAGAAAAAATGGAGGAAGAAAAGAGTACCGAAAGTTGCAGAGGAGAAAGTAGGAGTGCCGTCAACGAAGTTTAGACTTGCACAAACAATGGTGGAAGTCATTCCATCTCTCTCTCTCTCTCTCTCTCTCTGAGAACAGAGGCTCTGTTCTCATAGAGAGAGAGAGAGAGAGAGAGAGAGACTCTGTTCTCAGAGAGAGAGAGAGAAGGATGGTAGTTTAGTCATTTTGAAAGGGCATCTATTAAATTTAATTGAAAAATTGACGGGAGGGTTTGAATTGCAAACGTTTTATACGTTAGGGTTTGATTAGATCAAAAAAATACGTTAGGTACCAAATGACCACTGACCCCATACGTTGGGGTCTAAATTGAACTTTTCTCTTCTTATTATATTAGGATATTTTGTAGCTTATTTAAAGACATCAACCCTATAGCATTATACAAGATTTTGAGTTACTCTTTATGGGAATTTTTTCTTTGGTTCTTTTTGAAGAACTAGATCTTCTTCATGTCAAAACTTGAAAGATCAACTTGATAGCTTTGGTTCTAACTACAAGTTTGGTTACAAATCAAGCTTCTTGTTGGATAACTTTGGTTTCATCGATAAGGTGTTATTGGGGTCAAGTTCATTATACTTAATTTCAAAGGCGTTCTTAAGTTTCTATTTCGCATTGTTGAAAGGTCTCAAGTTTGATATACTCGTGGTTCTCATCATTTGGTATCAGAGTTTTGGCTCATAGATTAAAATCTCTATTTTTATTTTTTTCTTATTCTTTTTGAATTTCTAGCTTTAAAAAAAAGTTCGTGATAAAAAAAATTGAAAATTCCAAAAAAAAAACTTTCAATCAACGATTCTTTGCTTATCAAATTTTCTTTTTTTAAAAAAAATCTCAGAATTTCAAGTATCAGTATCTCGAGTATAAATATCTTTTTCTTCATTCTAAGCATCAATATTTGCTTTTGAGTGTCCTTTTAAATCTTCTTCTTTGATTGTCTCAATTAATTCCAAGTTATTGATTCTACTTTCTTAGAGACTTTAAAGTTCTTGATTAATCTTACTTGCTCTCCCAAAATTCGAGCATAATTCATTATTCTGTAAGATATCAAAGTTTTTCTTTCTTGAAAAGTTTCATTTCTTGAAGTTATATATCCTATTCTAAATTGTTTGATTCTTACCAATTTTGGAAATTAAAATTTTAAGTTAAAAAGTTTGATCTTGTTTGTTTTTACTTGTTGAATTTTTTTTCTCTTGATTAGGTTTTTATATAAAGTGCTAAAAGATTAAATTGAAAGGTAAAAGGCAAGAGTGTGAGATTATCTTATAAAAACCATTATTTGAGGAAAACACAAGTGGAGAGACATAAATCGAGTGTAAACACGTGAGGGAGTGAGTGAGCTCCATTTGCTTATTTATTTTGTTCACTAACAATTTTTAGTTTCCTTTCTTTAAAATTATGTGTAGTGAGGAAAAGCGTATTAACTTTGATCCAGAGATGTACATAATGACTATTCAAGATCAAATTAAGGCTTCAGACATGAGGTATGAAAGAATAAAGTCTCCTTCTAATAGCCATGCACGAAGGGGCAAATCACAAATTGAGCATTACTATTTTGGAGTCTGACTACAAGGATGACAATTACAAAAGAGATAAGTATGCTAGAACAAACTGTGAGGATGGAAATCTAAGCAACATCAAAACGATAATCCCTCCTTTTCAAGGTAAGAGTGATCCCGAACTTTATATTGAATAGGAAAGAAAAGTTGAACATATGTTTGAATGTCATAATTACATCGAGGAGAAAAAGATTAAATTAGTCTCGATGGAATTCACGAATTATGTAAGCATATAGTGGGATTAAGTAGTGAAAACCAGAAAAAGGTATGGGAATAACCCATACAAACATGGGAGGATATGAAGATACAAATGCGTAAAAGATTTATTCCCAACCACTATTATCAAGATGCGTGTAGGAAACTACAGGGTTTGACTCGAGGAATCAAAAGTATGGAGGAATGTTACAAAGAGTTGGAAGTAGCCAAGGTAAAGGATAGAGTGGATGAGGAAAATGAAGCTACAATGGCGCGATTCATTGGAGGTTTAAATAGAGAAATTGCAGACATTGTGGATTTGCATCATTATGTGGACTTAAAAGAATTGTTGCACAAGTCCATTACAGTTTAGAGACAATTGAAATCGAGGGACTCTAAGAACGGATCAACCTCAAACTCTTCATGAAAATCTAATTAATAGAACTTTTGATAGTTAAAAACCTTTCTTCTTTGTTTGGAACACTTTCCATTCAAGCACAAACCAATTCGGTTGTTAGCATCCGATTGTTGAGTGTAAAAACGTTGAAATAGTTCTTTGTAAGCTTGATCTAGTTATTCTGACAGTGTAGCTTTCTTACTTGCTTCCTTAGGTTGTGAACTCTTTAACAAGGCTACATCAAACTCTTCACAACCTAAGTTTGTAAGGGAGACATAAAAGTCAATAGGTACGATCTATATGTCTATTCAGACCAACTTGTAATTCTCATACCATAACTTCCTTTCCACTTTGATATCTTTATTTCTGTCTCAACAAATAATTTTTTTATGGGGGATCAAGATGTCTTTCTATGGGATCGCAGATCTCTTTATTAGTTCTCATCTATGGTGCACAATTTTGTGGAATATAGGCTATGATTTTTTAGCAAAAACATTCACACTTACATACCAGCCCTTATAGTTTGGGTTTTTGATTGAAGTTTACAAATCCATATCATATGGATTGAGAATCTGTCCAAAATTCACTTGAAGAGTACCTAAGTTGACAGAGTTATTTCGTCCTCAAAATTCTCCTTTGATTCTGCAAAGAGGTATCTCCTGTGACCAAAACCCATTTCATGATATCTTTGATTCCCAACAAATTTGGCCGTGATATTTGGAGGGTGTATTGTCCACAACTTGGAGCAGTTGTTGTGTAACATCTGGTTTTACGAGTTTTTGGATTTTTGCTATGTAAGGGTGTTTTCGTAAATATAGTGAATTAAGCTCGTTTTGTGAACAAAAAGTTTTATTAGAACCCTATGAATAAATTAGAACATTTGGAGGAATAAAGAAATTTGGAGAAACCAAATCAATAGACTAAATAACAAAATAAGTAGAATATTGTGTTAAAAGGGCAAATGAGTAATTTTAAAAGTTAAAAATTTTAACAAAAACTCCCCCTTTTTTCCTTCATTCACGGTTCTCTTCTAGAGAAAGGGCAAGCCTCCCTCCCCTTGGCATTTTCTTGTCCCTCCCACAACTATTCTCCACGGTTCTCCTTCCGATCAATCGTTTTCTTCCCATTTTCTTCCTCAATTGACATCCTAGGCGAGATTCTATGATTATGGGTGGTTGGTTTTTTGTTTTTAAGGTTTAAATCGATTAGGGTTTTCATTAGAGTTTTGTCAAAATTGTCGGGTTGTGTTAGAAATGGTTAGGTTTATCGTATTTACGACTCTAATGGACGTATTTGTGATTATTAGGGAAAGTTAAGTGAATTGATGATGGTGGTTGGATTTTTGGTGGTTGAAATGTGTTAAAAACACCATTAATGGAGGTTGTGGAATTAGTGAGCGTGAATTGCTCGATGCAATGCCCGAATGAAGTATATTGAAGTTTTAGGAAATTTCCTTTAGCTAGAAGTTTCGTTAGTTTTCGAAATTCGATTGCCTAGGATTGATTTTAATGCTATTGCTGTGAAAATTGTCCTAGGTGAACAAAACAAGTTCGTGAATTCCCGAGGCTTCATTGTGACAGACCCGAGGTAAGTCTTCGTGCGTTGTTTGGCTGATTTGGCCCACACCACGAGATTTGACGTTATCGAGGAAATTGATGTTTTATGTAGTTTTAGAGTAAAATGTTGGGTAGTTAGGTTGTTTATGCTACATAGTACTTTTCTAAGTTTTATTGATTGTTTTTTATGTTAGTTATAGGTTGTGCAATATGAATTGTAAATGCCTCACGCTCTTTCAAAATAGCATGAAAACGAGTTTCTACACATGTTTTACGAAAAGAAATGAACTAATGAAAAGAAATGAATCCACGTAATCCCGGTCGTGTCAGGGTGGGGTTCAGACATGGGTGTCCTACAGGTGAAGCATGTTTTCCCCCGGTAGATGGAAAGGGCTATCTAATCGCAAGACATGCTCTCTTCATCTGGTGAAAGTAGACCCCGGTGACATCCCGTTATGTAACGTAATGATTAAAATGATTGCATGATTTTATGAACTGCATATGCACAACATGCATTTTCATTTACGAAGTTTACTGAGCTTTTAGCTCATAGAATGTCTCTATGGTGTAGGTGATCTCAAGGAAGGTGAGGATGACGTTCCTCCACTAGATGAATGCACAGGTTGAAGAAGGATGCCCGTGGGAGTGCGCTGGCGCAGTCAAGGCGATTTTGACCCTTGGAAACCAAAGTATAGGTATTTTGAGTAGGTTGGATGGAAATTGTATAGAAAGCCATTTTAGGTTGATTAGAAACTAGCTTGATGACGGTTTTTTGTATAATTTTGTAGATAAGTGTATGGAAAAGTTGATGGAAAAGTGTATGCAAAGATAAGTTTTTTTGATGTGAATGTTAGGGTATTAGAATGTATAGGAAGTGAAGTTTTTATTTTAGAGATATACTGGAACTGCTTGGAGGTTTTAAACATGTAGGGATATGTTTAGTTTTCAAAGCGACCCATGTAGTTCGTTTTCATGAAATTTCACTATGTTTTCAGGGTACGATTTTGAGTCGGGTTTTTGGGATTTGAGGCGTTTTATGTTTAGGAAAGTTTAAAGTAAGTTTATGGGTAAAGTGTAGGTGAAAGAAAGGGAGAAAAGTGGAGAAAATGGTGAAAAGAGGGATGAAGGGCAAAGAGGGGCGAGCTGGGGCGCACTAGGTACGCACACGCAGCAGGCGCGGTGCGCGCTGCTGGGGCGCGCAACACCCCAGCCGATCAATCGGCGTTGGGCGCCGATCGATTGGCACATGCGCTAGTTATATGATCGCGCGACAGGGAACCTGCTGATCGATTAGCTCGAGGCACCGATCGATCTGCCCTCTGCGCGCCCGCTACGTGCAGCGACAGTGCGTAGCGCGCGCAGTACCTCATGCGACCCAATTGACTTTTTTTCAAATGTTGATTTTTTAAAACACGTTTCAACCCGATCTTTTACGATACTCTTTAAACGTATTTTACGAGTGTCTTCCACTTATTTTAAAGGATTTTAAAGACTAAAAAACCGAGTCGACGTTTTATCGAATAACAGTTTTAGTCCTCGTTTTAATGTTTTAAAAGTAAAAAAATTTTAAGCCCGAAACATCTAAGTCAAAGTCAACGTCAAGTAGAGTGTTGTGACGGCTCGGAAGGGGTTAGTTGTCCAAAGAAGACATGTTCTGATAGAGTTATAGCCATCAAGAATTCAATTTTTCCGCAGATAGTCATCCTTTCCATTTTGATGGCACGTCATATACAAAGCATGATCGTGAGTGAATGAGGTTAAGTTTCTAACTTACATAATCCATAGGTCATAATTTGTGCCTAATGGTGAAATTTGAGATGGATTGTGACAAATAACACTGAGGGGAGGCTACCTAGGAACTTATCGCAAAAACTGCAAAGGCAGTGGGCACGGGTGCCGACATCCTCGAAAAAGGGCGAACATCTAGGTTGCAAGATTCTCTCAGAAATGGGATTCCAAATAGGACATGTGGAAGTTCAGAGAGGAACATAGTGTAACACCCCTAATACTGTACCCTAATTGTAACACCCCTAATACTGTACCCATTTACTCGTACAAATTTTTCATTTTATTTTACACTTTAAGCGGAAACTGAATCGGAATTGAAATCGTTAGTGTTGTTTGGAAAACCATTTAAAACAAACATAAAACTATTTAATAAAACAATTAAAACTATTTAATAAAACCAATTTTGATTAAAACAATCGGGAGGACAAAACTGTCCAACCCGTGGCAATTAAGTGCAGCGAACAGTCGCTGCAGCATGCAGCGACTGAGCGCTGCAGTTGCTGCAGCAAGCAGCGCCCGATCGCTGCATTGCTGCAGCGATCGCGCGCTGCAGTTGCTGCAGCAAGCAGCGCTCGATCGCTGCATTGCTGCAGCGATCGCATGCTGCAGCAGCATCGATCGCTGCTTTGCTGCAGCGATCGCGCGCTGCTGCTGCAGCAAGCAGCGATCAGTCGCTGCCTTGCTGCAGCGCCTGATCGCTGCACTGCAGCCTTGATCCACACTATTGCTCTCTGAAATTTCCAGAGAGCAAATACTTCAGTAAGCTCTCTGGAAATCCGGTTTCCAGAGAGTAAATCCACACCATTTGCCTGTCATTCAGTTTCTTGCAATCTTTATACTTCTCACTAAAACATACAACTTATAAATTAAACTCACTCCATTTACAGCAGACTTTGCGAAGTCCAACTGCGTGGATAGTTCTAAAAACCGAGCTATCCGTAACAACCTAAACCAATCAAAACATTCAGTAAACAGTTTAAACCAAAGCGTTTTACAAACAATTACCAAAATGTTATCTAACCCCTATCCAGAACCAAACACCCTAATATGTTCTATACAATTTAACATCAGCCCATACGTCACATAAAGCCCAAAATCTATACATACTTCCCCACGGGTCAAAACGCGCCTCGACTGCTCAGCGCACTCCCACGGCCATCATCCATCAACTGCACCTACGTCAGGAGGAGGAACGTCGTCCTCACCTGGCTCAATATCTCCTAAAATATCACCTACACCATACAGACACATATGAGATATTGAAATCTCAGTAAGCTACGTAAATGCAGATGCATGCGTGCAGTGCATATGAAGTTCAGAAAACATGCATATCAGACATATCAGGTCATTTCATACAGATTGCCACCGAGATATCAGCCCTCTAAATGGAAAGGATACATCCCGCGGTCGGACTACCACTTTCGATTTAGAGGAGGGGGGTACATGCTCAAAAACCTTACAGCCATGCCTGAGCCCCATCCCGCGTGACCAGATACAGATTACATATTTTCGTTCAATATTCATTTCATTTGAAAACTTGTGCAGAAATCCATTTTCATGCCATTTTGAAACACGTGATGCATGAATAGTTATAAGCATAATGTAACCATACAATAAACAAACACATGTATACCATCAAGACCGAAATAAACTAACCTATAAACAATTAAACCTAACTACCCAACCAAAAGCAGATTAAACAAACAACTCTTCAGGGATCCTCGATACGACATCGAAGTATGGTGTAGACCGATTGGTCAAAGTAAGTCACGAAAACTTACCTCGAGCGCGCAGAATCTCAAGCTTCGTCCACGGGAGTCGTGTGTCAAGGATAGCGAGAGGAGAAGAAAACGTGAAGGACCGGAGGAAAAACGGAGAAGAACGGAGGTCGGAATATTGAGGAATCGTCGGCGGCGGCTGAGAGCTTTGCTCTCTGTTCGTGGATTCCAGAGAAGGGAAAGAGAGAAAGTGAGGGAGAGAAATAGATTTTAGGTTAAGTTATAATATTGGTTTGGCAGATTACTAAAATGCCCTTAGCTCTTATTTCTATTTGTTTCGTCCTTCGGTTCGTTAATCGTCCTACTATTCGGATTCTCGAAAGTTCCATATTTTGCCAATAACTCCTATCCATTGCCAGGGATTTATTAAAACTGTCCGTTTGCGATTTGGACCTCATTTGCTATTTTTACGAGAACGTCTTTTACATTACGAGAAATGCATTTACTCGGAATATAGCGTTCAATCTCCGAAAATTCCCATAATTTCGTTAAAATTCCTATTAATCGTTAGGATTGAAATGACGCTTTCCGTTTGCAAAACTGATTTGATTTGACATATTTACGAAAAATGCCATTATATAATAAAATATCAATATAATATATTAAATCCAAAAAGTCCGTACAAGCCGGATATTACATTTCACCCTCCTTATTCAGAATTTTGTCCACAAAATTAAATCATACAAACAAATCAGGATACTTAGTCATCATATCCTGCTGTCGTTCCCATGTAGCCTCTTCCACCTCGTGATTCCGCCATAGAACTTTGACCAGCGGAATTTCTTTGTTGCGTAGAACCTTGATGGAATGCTCCAAAATACGTACCGGCCTCACCTCATAAGTCAAGGTAGGCTGTACCTCGATCTCTGTAGCCTCCACGACATGTGACGGGTCACGTAGACATCTCCGAAGCATAGATACGTGGAACACATCGTGGATACCCTCCATAGAAGCTGGAAGCTGCAGTCTGTACGCCAACTTCCCGATCCTCTTCAGAATAGGAAAGGGCCCCACATAACGAGGGTTCAACTTACCCCTCCTTCCAAATCTCGCTACGCCTTTGAACGGAGAAACTTTCAAGTAGACCTCATCGCCTTCCTCGAACTCCAGCTCTCTCCGTCTGGTATCAGGATAGCTCTTCTGCCTGCTTTGTGCTACCTCTATACGCTGTCGAATGATGGCAATCTTCTCTGCCGTCTGCTGTAGAATCTCAGGACCAACGATGCTGGCCTCGCCAACCTCGTCCCAATACAACGGAGATCTACACTTTCGACCATACAGCGCCTCATATGGAGCCATGCCAATAGTAGCCTGGAAGCTGTTATTATAAGAGAACTCGATCAGTGGCAAATACCTGCTCCACGATCCCTGAAACTCCAGCACACATGCTCTGAGCATATCCTCCAGAATCTGATTCGTCCTCTCTGTCTGTCCATCAGTCTGAGGATGAAATGCGGTGCTGAAATCAAGCTGAGTCCCCATAGCCTTGTGCAGACTCTTCCAGAATTTTGATGTAAACCTCGGATCTCGATCCGAGACAATAGAAACCGGCACTCCGTGCAACTTCACAATCTCCTGTACATAGAGCTCTGCGAGCTGATCCATAGAAGACGCCATCTTCACAGGCAAAAAGTGAGCCGACTTTGTCAATCGGTCCACAATAACCCAAATGCCGTCATGGCCTCTCGTAGTCCTCGGGAGCCCCACAATGAAATCCATGGAGATCTGCTCCCACTTCCACTCCGGAATCGGCAGTGGTAACAGTGTTCCAGCGGGTCTCTGGTGCTCAGCCTTTACCTGCTGACATACTAGGCAGGTCTCAACGTACTTGGCAACCTCCCTCTTCATGTTCGGCCACCAGAAGTGCTGTCTCAAATCCCGGTACATCTTGGTACTCCCCGGGTGCACAGAATATGCCGAAGAATGTGCCTCGGCCAATATCTCCTTCTTTAGATCCTCGTCACTAGGCACGTACCACCTATGCCTGAACTTCAGAATACCATCCTCTGACAAATGGAAATCTGACGAGTCTCCCAACGTCATGCTCGATCGAAGCTCCGTACACTCCGTATCACTCTGCTGAGCCTCGCGTATACGATCAAGAATAGTCGGCCTGAGAGAAATGTTGGCAAGCATATAGGACAACTCTGCCACTATCTCCACGTCGAATCTCTCAATCTCAGACCACAGCGTAACTGACATCGCTGCAAGTGAAGGCTGACTCGCAGAAGGCACTCTACTCAAGGCATCAGCAACCTTGTTTGCCTTCCCCGGATGGTACTTAATGTCGAAATCATAATCTTTGACGAACTCAAGCCATCGTCTCTGTCGCATGTTCAACTCCTTCTGCGTAAATAAGTACTTCAGGCTCTTGTGGTCAGAAAACATCTCGCACTGCTGCCCATATAAATAATGTCTCCATATCTTCAGTGCGAAGACCACAGCTGCTAACTCAAGGTCGTGCGTAGGGTAATTCTGCTCATACGGCTTCAACTGCCGAGAAGCATAAGAAATAACTCTCCCCTCCTGCATCAACACACAACCGAGTCCGACTCCAGATGCATCACAATAAATACTGAACCTGACACCTTCCGCAGGTAGCGCCAGTACTGGAGCGGTGGTCAATCTCTGCTTCAACTCCATAAAACTACCATCACAGGCAGCCGACCATACAAACTTCTCGTTCTTCCGAGTCAATCGTGTAAGAGGAAGTGCGATCTTCGAGAATCCCTCTATAAACTTCCGGTAATAACCGGCCAATCCGAGAAATCCACGCACCTCACGTACGTTCTTCGGCTGTGGCCAATCTCTGACCACCTGTATTTTGCTCGGATCCACAGAAACTCCGTCCTGTGATATAATATGGCCCAGAAAACTCACTATGTCAAGCCAGAACTCGCACTTAGAAAACTTTGGATACAGCTGGCGTTGACTCAGAATCTGTAAAACGATCCTCAGATATTCCTCGTGCTCTTCCTTAGACTTAGAGTAAATCAGGATGTCGTCGATGAAAACTACCACAAACTTGTCCAGATACTCCTTGAAGACACGGTTCATCAGATCCATGAATGCTGCAGGGGCATTAGTGAGTCCAAAAGACATAACAAGGAACTCATAATGCCCATACCTCGTTCGGAACGCCGTCTTCGGTATATCATCCCTCCGGACCTTCAGCTGATAATAACCCGAGCGTAGGTCAATCCTGGAAAATACTCGGGCACCCTGTAGCTGATCAAACAAGTCGTCAATACGGGGCAGTGGATACTTATTCTTCACCGTGAGCTTATTCAGCTCCCTGTAATCGATACACATCCTGAGGGTCCCGTCTTTCTTCTTGACAAACAAAACGGGCGCACCCCAAGGTGAAACACTGGGTCGAATAAACCCCTTCTCTAACAGCTCATCCAGCTGAGCCCTCAACTCTCTCAACTCGGCTGGTGCCAATCGATATGGGTTCTTAAACCTCGGTGCGGAGTTAGGATACACATCAATAGTGAACTCAATCTCCCGGTCTGGTGGTAAACCGGGAAGATCATCGAGGAATATGCCAGAGAACTCTCTAACAATAGGAATGTCGCTCGGCTTCACTCCGCTGAGCAACTGAATATCAAAAACCGAGGCCAAATAAATAGAGCATGCACCTTTGAATTGCTCGTTGACCATCATGGAATAAGAAATAGGCGAGCTACTCAGTCGGTTCATCGCCTAATAGGAAAACTCGGCTCTGTCCGGGGGTCGGAAGGTCACAATCCCGGAGCGACAATCGATGGTGGCGAAGTGCTGTGCTAGCCAGTCCATCCCCAAAATAAGGTCGTACCGCTCTATGCCCATAACGATCAGACGTGCGTAGAGGGTAACGCTCCCAACTGAAATAATATTCCCCTGAATAACATGACTGGACTGCATACGCTCTCCTGAGGGCAGCAATACACTATACTCGCACTCTGCCGACTCAGACTCTAACCCCAATCTAGCCATACATGCAGTCGATACGAAGGAGTGCGTAGCTCCGGTATCCATCAAAGTAAATACAGTAGCACCCATAAGCAAAATAGTACCTGCAATCACGGCAGGCTGAGCATCGTCATCAACATCCTTAGGCTCGATGAAGGCGAAAACCCTGGGCATAACCTTCCTCTGATCTCCGCCCAACTGATCTCGGCCCGGGTGGGGGCAGTCTCTAACAAAATGGCCAACTCCACCACATCTGTAGCATTTGTTAGAGCCCACACGGCACTCTCCACTATGTTCCCTCTGACACAAGGGGCACCATCGCATCTGAGAAGCCCCCTGAACTTGCTTCCCCTTGCCCCGATCATTACCTCCTTCAAGAGGTCTCTTTACACCCCTCGGCTGCTGCTGAGGCGGCTGTGCTCTAGGCTGCCATCCTCGGTTCTGTGACTGAGGACGGATCTCTCGAAAGAAGCCCTTCGCTGGCTCCCTCGGTCTAACACAAGTGGCCCTGGCGGCCTCGATATCCAGAGCTCTAGCTGTGATGTCAGAAAAGGGCACATCAATAATACCTGAGACAACCACGTGCATCCGGATCTCCGGATTAAGTCCCTCCATAAACTGGTGCACCTTCTCCTCATTATCGCAAACAAGACGAGGTGCAAATCTGGATAATGCCTCAAACTTCCGAATATAATCAGCAACTGAACCAGTCTGCCTCAGCTGCATAAACTCGTTCCTCTTGGCCACCCTCACCGTGCGGCTGAAATACTTATCAAAAAATAGAAACTTGAACCGATCCCAAGTCATAATAGATACGTCCGTCGTCACCTTGATCGAATCCCACCAGAAACGGGCATCCATCGCTAAATGAAAGGTAGCATACGCCACCTTGCTCTCGTTCCCTACCTCGGCGTAAGCTAACATGTCCTCCATAACTCGGATCCATTCCTCGGCACGTGTTGGATCCGATGACTGGCCTTCGAATACTGGAGGCCGTAGGCTTTGAAACCTCTGCATACCCTGATTACTGGGAACTACCAAGTCTTGGGCCCTCTGATTCTCTCGCTGGTTCTCCCGATTTACTAATTCCGTAATCTGTTGCGCCTGCCTGTCCATATGCTGAGACTGGCGATCGATCAACTCCGTAAGACGATCCATCGCGTCATCTCTCGGATCCCTTCCTCGAGTCATATTTCTAAAAACTCCTATAAAATTTAAAAAAAACAAGAAATCCTAAGAAACTGAAATCAAACAAAGCAGTAAACAAACTTACAGTTGATGTAGGATGTCCGCGTAGTGGCTGTGCAGTCGAGTAGTCTACAGAATCGATTTTAAAACCCGGGGGCTCTGATAACATAATTGTAACACCCCTAATACTGTACCCTAATTCTAACACCCCTAATACTGTACCCATTTACTCGTACAAATTTTTCATTTTATTTTACACTTTAAGCGGAAACTGAATCGGAATTGAAATCGTTAGTGTTGTTTGGAAAACTATTTAATAATACCAATTTTGATTAAAACAATCGGGAGGACAAAACTGTCCAACCCGTGGCAATTAAGTGCAGCGAACAGTCGCTGCAGCATGCAGCGACTGAGCGCTGCAGTTGCTGCAGCAAGCAGCGATCAGTCGCTGCCTTGCTGCAGCGCCTGATCGCTGCACTGCAGCCTTGATCTACACTATTGCTCTCTGAAATTTCCAGAGAGCAAATACTTCAGTAAGCTCTCTGGAAATCCGGTTTCCAGAGAGTAAATCCACACCATTTGCCTGTCATTCAGTTTCTTGCAATCTTTATACTTCTCACTAAAACATACAACTTATAAATTAAACTCACTCCATTTACAGCAGACTTTGCGAAGTCCAACTGCGTGGATAGTTCTAAAAACCGAGCTATCCGTAACAACCTAAACCAATCAAAATATTTTCAAAACATTCAGTAAACAGTTTAAACCAAAGCGTTTTACAGACAATTACCAAAATGTTATCTAACCCCTATCCAGAACCAAACACCCTAATATGTTCTATAAAATTTAACATCAGCCCATACGTCACATAAAGCCCAAAATCTATACATACTTCCCCACGGGTCAAAACGCGCCTCGACTGCTCAGCGCACTCCCACGACCATCATCCATCAACTGCACCTACGTCAGGAGGAGGAACGTCGTCCTCACCTGGCTCAATATCTCCTAAAATATCACCTACACCATACAGACACATATGAGATATTGAAATCTCAGTAAGCTACGTAAATGCAGATGCATGCGTGCAGTGCATATGAAGTTCAGAAAACTTGGATATCAGACATATCAGGTCATTTCATACAGATTGCCACCGAGATATCAGCCCTCTAAATGGAAAGGATACATCCCGCGGTCGGACTACCACTTTCGATTTAGAGGAGGGGGGTACATGCTCACAAACCCTACAGCGATGCCTGAGCCCCATCCCGCGTGACCAGATACAGATTACGTATTTTCGTTCAATATTCATTTCATTTGAAAACTTGTGCAAAAATCCATTTTCATGCCATTTTGAAACACGTGATGCATGAACAGTATAAGCATAATGTAACCATACAATAAACAAACACATGTATACCATCAAGACCGAAATAAACTAACCTATAAACAATTAAACCTAAGTACCCAACCAAAAGCAGATTAAACAAACAACTCTTCAGGGATCCTCGATACGACATCGAAGTATGGTGTAGACCGATTGGTCAAAGTAAGTCACGAAAACTTACCTCGAGCGCGCAGAATCTCAAGTTTTGTCCACGGGAGTCGTGTGTCGAGGATAGCGAGAGGAGAAAAAAACGTGAAGAACCGGAGGAAAAACGGAGAAGAACGGAGGTCGGAATATTGAGGAATCATCGGCGGCGGCTGAGAGCTTTGCTCTCTGTTCGTGGATTCCAGAGAAGGGAAAGAGAGAAAGTGAGGGAGAGAAATAGATTTTAGGTTAAGTTATAATATTGGTTTGGCAGATTACTAAAATGCCCTTAGCTCTTATTTCTATTTGTTTCGTCCTTCGGTTCGTTAATCGTCCTACTATTCGGATTCTCGAAAGTTCCATATTTTGCCAATAACTCCTATCCATTGCCAGGGATTTATTAAAACTGTCCGTTTACGATTTGGACCTCATTTGCAATTTTTACGAGAACGTCTTTTACATTACGAGAAATGCATTTACTCGGAATATAGCGTTCAATCTCCGAAAATTCCCATAATTTCGTTAAAATTCCTATTAATCGTTAGGATTGAAATGACGCTTTCTGTTTGCAAAACTGATTTGATTTGACATATTTACAAAAAATGCCATTATATAATAAAATATCAATATAATATATTAAATCCAAAAAGTCCGTACAAGCCGGATATTACACATAGACTCAGAGATACACGCAACGATCAACCAGGAAAAAGGAGCAGCAACCTGGGATGGCTATAATGAAATTCACAATTTTTTGATAACTTTGATATCATTGAAAATGTGATAAATGGTTAAATCAATGTGAGATTTTTGGAGAGAATAATTTTGAAATAATTAAAAGGATAGTGGTCAAAGGTGAAGGTTAAATCGAGATGGAAAAGACAATATAAAACAGATGGTGAATATAGTTATGGAATCAGATTTGGTGTTAGGGTAGTTTTAGGGGGGAGGGGGGGGTGTGAATTAGGGATAAATAAAAAACAATCACATGGAAGAATTGAAAGACAATATTTAGACACAAGACTATGAATAGAGTATAATCTCTCAAAATCTCATTGGCTAATTCAAACGAATGAAAGAGTTATACCTAAAATGGCACAAGTTGGTTAGAAAGATGTTGATATACAACTTTGAACAAGTAAAACTCCAACATTCTAACTTGAGAATTTCTGAAGCTTTACTGATGAATTCACTCTGAGGAAATGAAGTGAGAAAGTTGTATTGAAAAAGAATCTCACTTAACACTCACAAATGAGCAATAAATCAAAACACAGTTCCACCTATTGATAACAATCGATCAAAATGTGGTTTTTTTCTAGAAAGCAAGAGGAGGCAGAAACAACTTTCTATTTTTTTATGAACATGAACTAAGTACAATGAGGTCCTAAAATAGCTTAAATAGACCATATAAAACTAAGAAAGAAAAATCATAAAGTTCCTTATCAATCAACTACTCATCAACTGACAATAAATACCCAACTACCAACTCTATACAAAATAGACCTCCATGTGTTAGCATTCTAAGCCCCTTTCAAGCATGCATTGACTAATCCTAGACGTTCTTTTGGAGTGCATGTTGTTGACTTAGAGAGTGTTTAAGTCATAATTTGTTTTTGATGATGTCTGTGTGTATTAAATATTCAATTTGATTATGTGTACTTAATGAGAATTATAAATATGAGTTTATTTGGAAATACCCTTGAAAAGGGTATTTTAGTTGACTAATGAATCGGTTTGAGTATACAGAGCTAAATAGTAAAACAGGCTTGGATATACCGATAGCTACACGACAAAGAAAAGAAGGCTTCTGCCGATTGAGTTTTCAAGCCACATCTGCCGATGATGTACTCAGCGCCTATATGTTTCATCTGCCGATGACGTGTCAAGCTGTTCTTATGCCGATCGCTACACGACAGAGAAGAGAAGTTCCTTGTACCGATGGCGTTTGAAGCTACTTGTTCCGATGACGTGTCAATATGCTTCAACCGATGACTATATATATAATAAAATAGAAGCTTCTGCCGATAGCTGTTTCTGAAGACAGATGCCGATGACGTGTCAAAGCACTTATATGCTGCAACTGCCGATCGAGTCTGAAGATACATCTGCCGATGATATTTGTAGCAGCTCCTGCCGATTGACTAAACGACAAAAGGAGATGCTGACTAAAGCATGCATCTGCCGATGAATTTTCACGTTGCACCTGCCGATGAAGTTTCAAGACACATATGCCGGTGACGTCTGAAGCTTACTCATTCCGATGACGTGTCAAGTGTTTTGAAGCTACATCTTCCGGTAATCTTCCGCCAGAATTCAAAGTTAGCCGCGAAGCTACAGTGACGTCGTTTTCAGCATTAACTCCAGACTTTTAATGGCGACGACGAACAGCGACTCTAAATGCAACGGATATCTGCTACAGTACGGATGCTTCCCAACGGTAACTTTTATCCATTTGAAGAAAGAAGCATTCAATTCTGTGAAGAAAAATATACAGAGTATTTAAGCCGAGCTCAGAGCACGAAGAAAGAACTTTTGCCAATTGGAATTCTGAGCCCTAGCTGCGAAAGAAAAACTCTCTCTGTATTTTTCTCTACATCTCTCAAATCCTAACTTGAGATTCATCTTGTGAGATTGTAGTGTGAGCTTAATATTTTACAAACTCAACATTCTTGTTAAGGCAGTGGATTGACGCCCGTGAAGTTTAATCCTGAGTTGTAAAGGCAGTTGATCGGAGCCCGAAATTCCGATCTGGTTTTTCTCGAAGAGAAGGTTAAGGATCTTCAAGGGGTGAACCTTGAAGCGTGGACGTAGGCTGGGTTGAGCCGAACCACGTTAAAACTCTTGTGTTAATTTCTCTCTCACTCTATACTTTATTTATTTGCTTGCTGTTAGCATTAAATCAAAACACGAGAGAAATTATTATAGATTATAAAATTAAGTTTTAAAAAGTCTAATTCACCCCCCTCTTAGACAAATCCGATCCTACAATTGGTATCAGAGCAAGGTTTATATATTGTCTAAGTTGTCTATCTAAGATATACTGTGATATCTGTAATGGCATTCAACACACACTCTGCACAAATGGAAGGTCAGTCTACCACTAGACCTCCATTCTTTGATGGTGTTGATTATGTGTACTGGAAGACTAGAATGAGAACTTATATTCAGGCTATAGACTATGATATATGGAATAACATAGAAAATGGTCCATATATAGCTTTTAAAACAGAGAATGGTATTAGAACCCCCAAAGCTTCACATGAACTAAATGATACAGATAAGAAGAACCTGAGCCTGAATGCCAAGGCAATAAACACCTTGTACTGTGCTTTAAATAGAGATGAATTCAATAGAGTACAAGGATGTGAGAGTGCCCAAGAGATCTGGCATCTATTAGAAGTCACACACGAAGGCACAAACCAGGTCAAAGAGAGTAAATTGAGCATGTTAGTTCATGAATATGAACTGTTTTCCATGGAAAAAGGAGAAACCATTAGTTCCATGTTTACTCGATTTACTAACATTACTAATGGTCTTAAAGCTCTTGGTAAGATTTACTCAGGTGAAGAACAGGTAAGGAAACTTCTGAGATGCCTACCGAGAGCATGGCAACCAAAGGTGACTGCCATTCAGGAAGCTAAGGATCTCAAAACTTTGAAGCTTGAGGAGCTCATTGGATCTCTCATGACGCATGAGATCACAATGAGGGCAAACGAAAAGGAGGACCTCAAAGAGAAAGAGGTCTCTAAGAGAAAGGACATTGCCCTGAAGATCTCCTCTGCCTCCTCCAGTAAACATGAAGAATCTGAAGAAGAAGAAGAAGAAGTTGATGAGGACATTGCACTCATCACAAGGAGATTCAGTAAATTCCTGCAAAGGAAGAGGATGCAAGGAAGAAGATTTCCGAAAGGTGAAAGGTTACAAAAGGAGAAGGAAATCACATGCTTTGGATGTGGAAAGCCAGGACATATGAAGGCCGATTGTCCACAGGCCAAGAAGTTTCCCAAAAAGTTCAAGAAGAAGGCTATGAAAGCCACGTGGGATGAAAGTGAAGAAGACACCTCTTCAGAAGATGAAGAAGTGGCTAATCTGTGCTTCATGGCACACGAGGACAAGGTATGCTCTTCTTCTTCCAGTAATTTAAGTGATTGCGATAGTGATAATGAAGACGGAGAACTGATTGATGCTTTCAATGACTTAGTAAAGCAGTTTGGCATGCTAAAGAGTAAGTATAACACATTGAAAAGGGAAAATGCTGATCTAATAGAAAAACATGAAAATGAAATCAACCAGCATGCAAAAGAAGTCTCAGAACTTAAATCGAAAAATGAGACTTTGGATAAACTTGTTATAAACTTCACTAAAGGTAGTATGGGATTAAACATGTTGATCAGTGGTGTAAGGAAACCATTTGATAGATCAGGTATAGGTTATGACAAGAATAATAAAAGGAAAACTTATAGGAACTTCTTTGTTAAATCTACCACCTGTCTTGCAAGGAGTGAAGTAGGACATAAAACTGTTGCATGTCCTGTAAAGAATTACAATATGAAGTCAAGTGGTAACCTTCAATGGGTTCCTAAGGGAACCAGACCTAACTCTAGGACCCAAAAAGTTTGGGTACCAAAGAAGACAACTTGATCTTCTGTTTTGCAGGTTGACAGCTCTCCTGAAAGAAATCAGTGGTACCTCGACAGTGGATGTTCGAGGCATATGACAGGAGACTCAACCATGTTTGCTGTTGTCAACAAAAGAAAGGAAATGTTACTTTTGGTGGAAACCAAAAGGGCAAAATTGTTGGCATCGGCAATATAGGTAACAGTGTTAATCCTATTATTGAAAATGTGCTGTTAGTTGAAGGATTAAAGTATAATCTGCTTAGTATTAGTCAATTATGCGATAAAGGATATGAAGTGATTTTTAAATCTAACTCCTGCATAATTAAAGATGCATCTATTGATAAAACTCTGTTCACTGGTTATAGAAAAGAAAATATCTATGTTATTGATATGGATGTTGTTGAGCATGTTAATGAGAAATGCTTTGCTGTTAATTCTTCTCATGATGCTTGGATTTGGCATAGAAGATTAGGACACGTAGGAATGGATACCTTAGCTAAGATTACTAAGGATAATTTAATTAGAGGGATTCCTATGATATCCTTTGAAAAGGATAAAGTCTGTGAAGCTTGTCAAATGGGCAAGCAGATCAAATCTTCTTTTAAATCTAAGAGTGAAATATCTACCTCTAAGCCTCTCCAACTCCTTCACATGGACCTCTTCGGTCCTTCTAATATAGCAAGCTTAGGAGGAAAATTCTATGCTTTTGTCATTGTAGATGACTTCTCTAGGTTTTCTTGGGTGTTCTTTTTAAAGTCTAAGGATGAGACTTTTGACACCTTCTCTAGTTTTAGGAAAAGGGTTCAAAATGAGAAGGAGCTCACCATTATTGCTATTCGTAGTGATCATGGTGGAGAATTTGAAAATGAAAGATTTGAACTCCTGTGTCTCAAACATGGAATTGAGCACAACTTTTCATCTCCTAAAACCCCTCAGCAAAATGGTGTTGTTGAGAGGAAAAATAGATCTCTCCAAGAACTTGCCCGAACCATGCTAAACGAGAATTCCCTTCCCAAATACTTATGGGCTGAAGCTGTTGCTACAGCTTGCTATGTTCTTAATAGAGTCTCCATAAGGCCGATTCTAGAGAAAACTCCATATGAACTCTGGAGTGGAAAAACTCCTTCTGTTAAGTATTTTAGAGCCTTTGGCAGTAAATGCTTCATCCTTAACACTAAGGATAACCTAGGGAAATTTGATTCCAAATCCGATCTTGGAATCTTTCTTGGTTATTCCTTGTCCAGTAAAGCATATAGAGTTTTCAATAAGAGAACTCTAGTTGTAGAGGAATCAGTTCATGTAAACTTTGATGAGACTCCTCAACCAATAATTAATGTGGATGAGGATGATTCTTTGGACAAACAACTGGATTCTCTCTCTTTAGAAAAGTCTACGGTTCCCACTCAATTAGAAAATCCTCTAGAACCATCTTCTACTTCTCTGGAAATCATATCTGTTAAAAATGAATCTGCAGATCTTCCTAGAGACTGGAAGTATGTTAGAAACCATCCTTTAGAAGAAGTCTTAGGTGATCCTTCTTTAGGAGTTAAGACTAGATCCTCTCTTAAGAATCTATGTGCCAATGTAGCATTCATTTCTCAGATAGAGCCTAAGAAATTTGAGGAGGCCGAAAGTGATGAAAATTGGATAATGGCCATGCAAGAAGAATTAAATCAATTCGAAAGGAGCAAAGTTTGGGAACTTGTTCCACGGCCTAAGGATCATCCCATTATTGGAACTAAATGGGTTTACAAGAATAAACTAGATGAGAATGGGGTTGTCATTAGAAATAAGGCTAGGCTTGTAGCTAAGGGATACTCTCAAGAAGAGGGTATTGATTTTGAGGAATCTTTTGCCCCTGTTGCTAGATTAGAGTCAATAAGAATGCTTCTAGCTTTTGCTTGTTTCAAGAACTTCACACTCTTTCAAATGGATGTAAAGAGTGCTTTCTTAAATGGTTACATCACTGAGGAAGTTTTTGTTGAGCAACCCTTAGGTTTTGAAGCTTTCGATAAACCCGAGCATGTCTATAAGTTAAGGAAAGCTCTTTATGGTCTAAAGCAGGCTCCTAGAGCATGGTATGACAGATTGAAGAATTTTCTTGAGGAAAGAAAGTTCAAAAAGGGTAACTCCGATTCAACTCTGTTTACCAGGCAAAAGGACAATGATATTCTGTTGGTTCAAATTTATGTTGACGACATCATTTTTGGATCGACTAATGTCAATATGTGCAGTGAGTTTTCCTCCCTCATGCAAAGTGAATTTGAAATGAGTATGATGGGGGAGTTAAAGTTTTTCTTAGGATTCCAGATTAGTCAATCTTCTGATGGAATCTTCTTCTGTCAAGAAAAGTATATTAAGGAACTCCTTAAGAAATTTGGTTTAGAAACTGTCAAATCGTCTAGGACTCCCATGAGTACCACAACCAAATTGGATAAAGATGAAAATGGAGTAAATGTGGATATTAAGAAATACCGTGGTATGATTGGATCTTTGCTTACCTGACTGCTAGTAGACCAGACATTCTGTTTAGCGTATGTCTCTGTGCTAGGTTTCAAGCTGCCCCTAAGGAGTCTCACTTATCTGCTGTTAAACGGATTTTTAAATATCTAAGTGGGACAGTTGACTTAGGACTCTGGTATCCGAAAGGTACCTCATTTGATCTAATAGGATATTCTGATTCTGACTATGCGGGTAGTCTTATTGATAGAAAAAGCACTAGTGGCACATGTCAGTTCTTAGGAGAGTCTCTTGTTTCTTGGTATTCTAAGAACAGAATTCTGTTGCATTGTCAACTGCTGAGAGTGAATATATTGCTGCTGGCAGTTGTTGTGCACAAATGCTTTGGATGAAACAGACTTTGGAAGATTTCAATCTGTTTATGAAAGGATTCCTATTCGGTGTGATAACACCAGTGCCATTAACATTTCTAAAAATCCTATTCAGCACTCTAGAACCAAGCACATAGATGTCAGATATCATTTCATTAGAGATCATGTTCAAAAAGGAGAAATCATTTTAGAGTTTGTTAATTCCGTAGATCAACTTGCAGACATCTTCACCAAGCCTTTAGATGAAAAGACTTTCAATAATATTAGGATAAGGCTAGGTCTCATTCGGGTTGAGAAAAACTAAGATTATTTCTTTGTCGAAAAATTTCTAAGTATTGGAGTGTTTTTCTCTTCTGTGTTGGCATCGGCAGATGCTATGTTTTTCAATAGGCATCGGAAGATGCATATCTATAGGAATCCATCGGAAGATGTTTTTCTTCTTTCTGCCGACACGTGTAACCCATCGGAAGATGAATTCCTTAATCTGACGACACGTGTGACTTCTTCGTCTGGCGTCGGTTTAATTCTTTTAAATACATTTTCTTCGCTGATACACTTCACTTTTCGCGCTCTTTCTGTAAACCCCTGCCCTACCAAATCCTCTCTGTCGAATCTTCTTCCTGCAATGGAATCTCAAGGTCAATCATCTCGCGCCGTTTCCAAACCAGCAAAGAAGAAGGTCAATGTTTATGCTCGAGAGATTCCTCGTGGAACAGAGTGGCCATCTTTCTACTTTGTCTCTCAGTCGGCTGAGGCAAAGTACCTCAATGATTATCAGTACAGGTCACTGATTCTTAGTAAAGGTATTTTCTTTGAAAAGCTAGCTGGATTGGACATTATTGAACCATTGACAGATCTGGGATTAATAGGTCTCTTTGAAACCGAATCTTTCTACTACCTAGAAGCTATTAAGATGTTTTATGCAAACCTTAGTTTTGCCTCTGATTTTTCTTCCATTTCGAGCTATGTTTACAACAAACGCATAGAAATCACTCCTAAATCCATCCATGCCCTTCTGGGTGCTCCTCATTTGGACAACTACCCTTACAAGTATGTGACAGGGCCTGAGCTACCTTTCTTTGGATCAGAAGATAGTCATCAGTTTCTTAGAGAAATTGCCTTAGACCCCAACCAAACCTATGATCAATTAAAAGGCAGACATCTGACCCCTAGAGCCAAACTACTTCGTCATATGATTGATTTCAATATTGTTCCCAAGGGTGGACATTATGATGAGGTGAGTGCAATGGAACTATTTGTTCTGTTTGCACTCTATTTCAAGACTCCCTTCAATGTAGGATACATTGTGGTTAGAAGGATGATTCTTGCTGTTTCCACCCGGGTTTCTTCCTTACCGTATAATTTACTTCTCATGCGGTTATTTGTCAAGCTTGAAATTGTTTTTCCTGAGGAGATTGAACCTGTGGTACTCAAGGACGGAAATTTTTATTCCCAAATCACTCTAAGCAAGATGGGAATTAATTTAGTCCGAAAGGAAGAGCCCAAACTGAACAAACCGAAGCAAAAGACTAAGAAGGCAGCTCCTGTCAGGCATGGTCAGAAGCAACTTAACCTGCCAGCGGGGTCTAGGCGCGGTAAGAGGAAACTTATCCTGCCAGAGGAACCTGCTGAAGAAGGAGGTGTTTCAGGTCTTCCTGACTCTGCCATTTCCCCTTCTCATTCTAGGGAGTCTAGCTTAGAACCTCCTCCTCTGAAACGTAGGCGCAAGCCTGATTCTTCTTCTACAGCTTCTCTCTCAGAGGCAACCTCTGTCCCTCACCTGTGCCTTCTCAAATTCCAGAGAATCCTTCATCACCTCCACCCTCTCTCATCCTGCCTTCTCAACCTGCTCTTCCATCTTTTTCACCTGTCCTTCGGGCCATTTCTTCCATTATCAGATATGGTCCTCCAGCTTCATTCTCAGTCCAATCACCAATTCACCTGTCTCCATCAGCACCTCCCTCTCCAATCCACCTGCCCACCAACACCTTCATCTCCATCCATGAGTTTCTAGCTCCTCACTCACCAGTCCAACCTCCCTCACCTCTTTCATCACCAGTCAACCTGCCTTCGCCAGCCCCTTCATCTCCAGTCCCTGCCACTCCCACTAGTACACCTCCCTCTACTCCTCCACCTCCATCACCAATCTGATTGCCTTCACCAGCTCCACCATCTCCAGTTCAACAACCACCAGCTCTCCTCTCTCCAATCCATCATGATCTTACAGTTCTACCAGTCTCAACTGTCCTAGTTCCAACAGTTACTCCTTCACCTCCCCTAACATATCATAGGAGATCCTCCTTAACTGAGGCCCAATACACTGAGCTGAAGGCCTCTATTGACCGCATTGAGTCTGCTATCAGTACCATTGAAAGTCGGGTTGAACAGTCTCTGGATGCCAAACTTGTCAAGAATCACAAAGACTTGTCCACTGACTTAGATACTGGTCTTGGTTTGGTGTCTCAGAAAGTGGATGCTAATAGGCGCATGGTTGTCAGGGAAATTGAGAAACTCCAATCCTCCATTGATGCATTAACCCTGAACCTGACCCGAATCTTCATGCTCTGTCAGTGTCTCAGAGGCTTGTTTTGAGGATTTGTTTCTACCTTTCTCCCGACCTGCAGTGGTTGAAGATGTGCGCTTCATGTCCCATGATATTCATGAAGATGAGCTCCAGTTCACACTTCCTACAGTTTCTACTTGCTCCTGCTCCTCTGTCTCTGATGCACCAATCAGTCCAATGGCTGTTGATGACCCTGTGCCTCATTCTACGTGTATGGAGTTGGTCATGGCTACCCAGCCCCATCGAGCCACCTCCTTGTTTGTCCATGGAGGAACTTCTCCGGCTCATTCAGCTCCATTATATTCCTCCTCCTTCCCGGTTGGCTCTCCCGGCTCCTCCAGTTCCTTCAGCTTCTACTTCCACACAGGCTACTGATGTCCCGACCTCACTTATCTTTGAGTTGTGGAAGTGGTTTATGACTCTTAAATGAATTCGCTAGTCTTTTGTACCTATTTTTTTTGTGCACACTTTCTCTTAAATGGATAGTAATTTTTGGTTCTTCCTTCACTGTTATTATTGTTTACTTGCTTCTTTTGCTGTCTCACTGAGTGTTTTGATAATGTCAATGGGGGAGAATAGTGTATTTGATGATTGAATCTGACTTAGTTAGCATTCTGGATATTTTTTTTGGGTACATGTTTGCTCTGTATGGTTAAATGAATAAATGCATATACTATGGGGGAGCAGCTAGAATTATGGGGGAGTATTTTAAATTAATCAAATTCAGATTGTCATCATCAAAAAGGGGGAGATTGTTGACTTAGAGAGTGTTTAAGTCATAATTTGTTTTTGATGATGTCTGTGTGTATTAAATATTCAATTTGATTATGTGTACTTAATGAGAATTATAAATATGAGTTTATTTGGAAATACCCTTGAAAAGGGTATTTTAGTTGACTAATGAATCGGTTTGAGTATACAGAGCTAAATAGTAAAACAGGCTTGGATATACCGATAGCTACACGACAAAGAAAAGAAGGCTTCTGCCGATTGAGTTTTCAAGCCACATCTACCGATGATGTACTCAGCGCCTATATGTTTCATCTGTCGATGACGTGTCAAGCTGTTCTTATGCCGATCGCTACACGACAGAGAAGAGAAGTTCCTTGTACCGATGGCGTTTGAAGCTACTTGTTCCGATGACGTGTCAATATGCTTCAACCGATGACTATATATATAATAAAATAGAAGCTTCTGCCGATAGCTGTTTCTGAAGACAGATGCCGATGACGTGTCAAAGCACTTATATGCTGCAACTGCCGATCGAGTCTGAAGATACATCTGCCGATGATATTTGTAGCAGCTCCTGCCGATTGACTAAACGACAAAAGGAGATGCGGACTAAAGCATGCATCTGCCGATGAATTTTCACGTTGCACCTGCCGATGAAGTTTCAAGACACATATGCCGGTGACGTCTGAAGCTTACTCATTCCGATGACGTGTCAAGTGTTTTGAAGCTACATCTTCCGGTAATCTTCCGCCAGAATTCAAAGTTAGCCGCGAAGCTACAGTGACGTCGTTTTCAGCATTAACTCCAGACTTTTAATGGCGACGACGAACAGCGACTCTAAATGCAACGGATATCTGCTACAGTACGGATGCTTCCCAACGGTAACTTTTATCCATTTGAAGAAAGAAGCATTCAATTCTGTGAAGAAAAATATACAGAGTATTTAAGCCGAGCTCAGAGCACGAAGAAAGAACTTTTGCCAATTGAAATTCTGAGCCCTAGCTGCGAAAGAAAAAACTCTCTCTGTATTTTTCTCTACATCTCTCAAATCCTAACTTGAGATTCATCTTGTGAGATTGTAGTGTGAGCTTAATATTTTACAAACTCAACATTCTTGTTAAGGCAGTGGATTGACGCCCGTGAAGTTTAATCCTGAGTTGTAAAGGCAGTTGATCGGAGCCCGAAATTCCGATCTGGTTTTTCTCGAAGAGAAGGTTAAGGATCTTCAAGGGGTGAACCTTGAAGCGTGGACGTAGGCTGGGTTGAGCCGAACCACGTTAAAACTCTTGTGTTAATTTCTCTCTCACTCTATACTTTATTTATTTGCTTGCTGTTAGCATTAAATCAAAACACGAGAGAAATTATTATAGATTATAAAATTAAGTTTTAAAAAGTCTAATTCACCCCCCCTCTTAGACAAATCCGATCCTACACATGTGAGTCGTATAATTTGTGGGCTTGATGCCTTGTATCTTTTTGGGTTGGATCTCACAAATCAAACTTTTACTCAGACTTGGGCTTTCATGAAAAGCATGTGCTGATAAGAGGTTGCGAAGACTGCCAAATACTCCTGTGGGGTCGGCTTGCTTTTCCACTTTTACTTTATCTTGATGAAATGCATAAGATTTATGGAAGCTAAATGGATGCTATTGATACCTTGTATATACTTTTCTCTTTGCTCACCTACAAAATAAACACTACAAATATATTTAAAAAGCCTACATGTGTGATAGTTAGTTATAGGTTCTGGCAGAACATCAAAACACAAGTTTGAAATGTGCCGAAAGTACCCCAATTTGTTTGATGGTTCCTTGAGGTTGTGCTAAGTTTCAAGGGCAAAATTTCTTAAGGGAGAAAATGTAAAATCGGCTAACTTTTCTAGTTAATAAAATTCCATGAGTAATGTTTTGCATTTTTTGAAGTCAGTTTGATTTGTATTAGCTAAATTTTCAAAACACGTCGTTGTTCAAGCACTTGTAAATTTTCAGTCAATTGGTCAAAACAATAGAAATTGGAAGTTACCACATGGTTAACAATCCCCAATAATATTAGTAAATCAAAGTTATCTGGATAAAGTTTTGAATAGCATTCATATTTTCAGCAAACTAGAATATAAGAATATCAGATTTTCATTCGATTCTAATTTCAACCTTAAAAAGTTGAAATTGTTTGTTAAAATTTGTACTATGTGGTCAAGTTGATGTTTGAAATGCGTGGTCATGCGTTTGTTACAAGATGATGAAAATGGTGGGAAAGATTATTTGAATCTCACTCGTAAGAAAACCCAGGTTGCGCCATGTTCAGTGCTTACTAAGCTCGTGCAAATAGTGCTCTTTGAAAACCCCTCTGCTAGCACACAAGTCAAGGCATGGCCACACTCACTAGCGCATCGCCATGCATGGGTGCAAGTGCGTGCTTTAGTTTGTGCACCCTTAGCAGCATATCAATGTGGGGCCAGTTTTCCCCGATTCTTTGGTGTGTTTTGGGCTGTTAATGAGCATGTTTAAGGCAAATTTTGAATGGTTGTTGGAGTATGGTTCACGACCTTTTATCATTCACAGTACAGATCTATCTATCATACAATTTTCATAAGGAGATTTTGACATCATTTTTGTCACAGAGTTGAGATTTATGTCGAACTCCCCAATTTGAAACTTG